>KV448187.1:4874-62181 GCA_001658105.1 Rhizopogon vinicolor AM-OR11-026 | reverse complement strand
TATTGCTCTCGTACCTCGAGCAGAGAACGCCAAACTTGGCTCGGAAAACACGGACCCAAGGTTTGGTTCCATCTTTTTGCGGCCATCTCTCCTGGAGGGCATGGGTCACGTTCCTCCATACGGATTGTCCTAGCTGCGGTGTCGGGAACCAGCCAGGAGGAGAGGCGGTGGTTTTTAATTGTTCGTACCCCTAATGGGATCGTTAGTCCGTGTAGGGTATGTTGGGTCCGTGTGTACTAACCGTTCCTACCATTGTTAGGGTTGTGGTACGAGTCAGGTGGCATGGTTATGGAGCCGTTCAGTGTGGGTTATTCGGGTAGTGGTGGGGGCGTGGGGGCACGCTTAGCGTGTTCGCGAAACGGGGACGTTGGGAATTTTCTGCCTGCTCAGCGGAGGAGTTGGTCGAGGCAGATCTCAGGCGTTTTCCTTCACGCAAGTCAGTGCGAACGTAGTTGGGCCGCATGTTGGTTTGGGTAGGATGGAGTTTGGTTCGAGTAGTGGGAGTTGGGCTGGGTGACGGTTCCTGTCCTTAGTGGGGTTCTTAAATTCTGGACGGGTGGCATTCCCTTTGTTGGGTTCGCAATAAGGCGGTGACGTATGTGTTCTAGCCCAGTGGGTCGTTGCAGCGAGGCCCTTTGTGTCAGTTGACTGACTGTTCGCATGGCGTATCCTATCTTACTCGATTTGAGTGGGGGGGTTGTTGGTTGTGAGGGTGGATGCAGTTTCAATCGTTGTAAGTTATGTTACGGATTGGGGGAGGAGTCCCATATCTTCGTTGGGGTGGCTACGTGTGTGTGCTAATTCCGGCTGGTGTTCTCGGAGGACTTACTCGTTACCTTGGGTTCTAGCAGTGGTGGCGTAGGTGAAGGAAACTGTTCTTTGGAGGGCAAGGCTTGGAAGCAATCTCTATTGCACATTTTAGATGCAAAAGGACGTGACGTTTTGTAGGACATACAACGTCGGGAAGCACCGTATAGTGGTGCCACCCAAACCTGACATGGTGGTTCAGGTCCAAGCCCCCTTGCTCCCTTTCTTGTAGTGCTCAGTGGAAGGTCCCGAATTGAGGTGGGGACGTTTGATTGGGCTCTTAGGCATTACTGCGGGCAGTCGCAAAACGATAAGTTCGCGCAATACAGCATTGAAAATGTCACGTTTTGTCGGACTCCTTTTGATTCGATGGTGGTAGAAGATCATATGCACCTCCACGAGGGCACCTTTCAGTTTTGATTCGTATTGGAGCGGTGGGATGAGAACATAATTCTCATCGTATGCTGCTAAAGGACGAATATCGTGAGACTATATGACCTTTGCATCGGTCGGCGACTGGCCAAATCACCATGGACCGAGACTTTCTGGCGTTGTTGCTAACACTGGCACGATCAAATTCATGCCTAAGGACGAAGAACTGTTTGCTAACTTACAGGCTGCTTGAATCATTGTCGTCGTTGTTATTGGTTATGTCGCGAGTTTCTGGTTCATTAGCCTATGTCGCAGTGACATCAGCATTAGTCTTCCGTAGGCAGACCCTAATAGAATGAAGACAGTCGTTCCTTTACATCAGCATTATAACACGCGATAATGATTATATACTTCAAAAAGAATGCGCGTGAGCTTTCCAGATCTATGGCCAAGAGAGTCTTGAACGTCATTTAGTGTCTCGTAGTCTCTCTCCTTTATGATCAATCTCTCGAGAGCGTGGAAATTGTTAACGATGGTGGAAAAACCATCAGACGATAATTTGATGTCCTCGCCTCTACCTGCGGTGAGGCAACAACTTAGTTTAACGTCTGCAAAGCGGCCTTGAAATACGTTCGCAGGATCAAAGTTGGCATCAGGCGTGAAATAGAAGTCATTTGGAAGACACCGCATATGATGAATTCTTCGTCGACGTCCTTTCCTTTCACTACGAGGATGTTACCCTTCTGTACATCTGCAAAGTATTCAGCGCGAGAAGCAAGTTTGGGTGTTGCAGCATAGAAGCCCTTGTCAGATGCGGACAGAAAGACTGCAGGCCGTGTTTCATGGTTATGAAGCTGGTATGAGCGCCAACGCACTAGCCTACGAGTACTGAGTATTTATACAGGCAATATATGGAATTGTCTATGAGTTACACAAGTGCTTCGTGTCGAAATGATTATACAGACTGTGGGTTTACAGTGGTTATACACGAACTGGGAGTGTCTGAGATGATAACAACGAATCAAAATAACGAATGTTATGAAGCCGCTTTGCGAGGGGATCCCGCTGAAGTCATTGAGCCTACAAGCGTAGAGTTTTCACTAATGGTTGACGTGGGGCGGCTAAGGCGGGTGCTTGAGCTTGCAAGAGAAGGGCTTTCACTAACGCTTGACATGGGGCGACTAAGGCGAGCGCGCAGTCGTTCCACTTCACGTTGCAGGCTAGAACACGGGGTTATACACCTCACCTCTCAACACCTTTAAGTTAGACTCACTTCAGCATTGTCTGCTTGGATTCCCCGGCCTCCCGCTCCAGGCGACGTTTCGCGCGCTCGAGTTCACTCTCTTTTGATCGCTATTGATGTGAACTGTAAACCAAGCAACGAGGCGAAATGAAAAATTCACTAACGACTTTGTCCAGCGTTTGCCGGAGCGTATTAATCTGGTCTTCGGAGTTATTTCGCTCCTCCTCCAGTTTGACACGGTGCCTATCGCTTTCAGCTAATTGCAGTTGTATGTCTCGAACTGCCTTGTCAGATCTAGGCACGCGATTGGAGTCGAATTTGTCGCTTGATGCTTGCTTTAGTTGATCGGTGAGCTCATCGATACGGCTCTGGAGTTGCCTGACAGTGGGGGATGGATGAAGGGAGTTTGCATATGACTTCGTTTCGAGGTCGACGATGCGGACGTTTAGGTCTTTAACCTGCTTCTCTAGCTGGGCCTGTACGACGGAGTGAGTACATAGTTGACCTGCTATCTAAGAATAATTTCGGATGCTTACATTCATTCTATCTAGCTCCGTATTCTCGACACGGGTCCGATCGAGTTCCAGCTGGCTTTCGTTGGCGTGTGCCTCAGCTCTCTTTAAACGTTCAAAAGCCATAGTAACGCGATCTTTTTGCTCCTCCAGAGATCGCTCGAGATCTTGTTTCTCTAGTAGCATCTTCTGTAGTTCTCGATCTGAGGTCATCCTCGTCGCATCAACGTGGTCGAGCTTGATGCCCTCGAGCTCCGCCTGCAAAGAGCGGCGTGCCTTCTGTAGCATTGCTCGGTCCGCCTCAGCATCATTGAGAACGCTTCGAAGCTCCCGAACTTGCGAGTGAAGTGATACAATCTGCGCTTGTTGTTCAGATTGAGCGGCAGTCGATCCTTCAAAGGCCTTAGTAAGGTCGGCGATCTTCGTCTCCATTCGTTCTTTCTCCCTATTCCACGCTCCTCCATTGCAGACCTCGTCGTCGAATCTTAGCTGCAGCTCATCATAATCGGAATGTATTTTCCGGTTATCTTCTCGTAGCCTGGTCATCGTATCTCGCTGAGCTTGCAACTCTGGGGAAAATATGATTTAATGGTTGTAGCCCAGAGTCTCCTATTTACGCACCTTCGCTCAGCTGTGCCAGTTCAGCTGCACCCTCTCATTAGAAAGAACACCTCATGAAATATGATCACTAACCTTGATATTTATTTCGCGTCTGGTCGTGGGCGAAAGCACGTTCTGCGATATCCTTCTGGTGCTGTTGACGTTCATCCTGGAGTTGCTGTAGCAGACGGTGCCTGTTCTCCGCTTGATCCATCTTTGTTTCCCTGGCCTCCAGAGATCTGATGTAGATAGCGTTCTTCTGGAGCTCCTCCTGTGCTTCTTTGAGTTGCTGATCAGTTACCTTCTTAGCTTTCTCTAGAACATGGACATGTTCAACGATCGTCTTATCCTGTCTGCTCTCCAGTTGCTTGAGATCCCACTCCCGAGCCTTGAGATCATCGAGTACCCGATTAAGCTCCTCATCGTACTTCGCAAGGCGATCCCGGTCAACGGCAAGCTCCTTCTTCTGAGCCAACGCCACTTGTTCCAATTCCTTGCGCTTGGCTGACTCGGATTCCAGTTGCTTCTTCAAAGTTTCTAACTGGCGTTCACCAGTGTGGGCATCTCTTTCCATTTGCAAAATCGCATCCTCAATCTCGTTATACTTTGTTTGAGCAGCGTGGAGTTGTCTTTCCAGGATCTAGTAAGTAGATGTGAAGTTCGTCGAGTTTAACGAATGATTGACGAAAATATTCACCTCTTTAGCCCTCGATATGTCCGCTAAGCGACCATCTGCGTCAATCTGACGAGACCGTAATGCCTGCAGCTCTGATTCCAGCGTTCTCTTGGCTTTCTCCAGATCCACAACCATCGCCTCTACCTTCGAAGCTCGTTCTTTCAAGGATCGCTCACGTTCCAGAAGAGAGTTGTGAGTAGAATCCAACTGCGTGTACTGACGTTGCATCTTGTTCAGCTCCGTGTTCAGTTTGCTTTCGTTGTTAACAGCATTTTGGCGGAGAACGCTGAGCTCTGTGTGTAGCTCGGAAGACTGACGACGGAGCTCTACAAGTTCTTCCTCCTTGCTTTTCTCGACTTCAAGTCGGCGAGCGTCTTCAGAGGTCTTGGTCTCCATGATTGCGCGGAGCTCGTCCAGTTCGCCTTCGAGTTTCGCCTTGGCAGCCATTGTACGGTCTAAATCGGCTCCAGAAGAACGAATCTCTGCCCGTTGTCTATCAGATGCAGCTTGGAGTTCGACGACCTCCTTTTGCAGTCGTGAACGTTCATCTTTGGACGCGTTGATGTCAGAAAGCAGCTGAGAAATTTGGTCCTCCTTCTTCTGGATCATAGCAGAATACTCCGCGGCTGTACGAGCCATCTCCGTGAGCTGCTGTTTCAAATGCCTGGAGCTTCTTTCCAGTTGGTCAACTTTACTGCTGAGCGACTCTCTACACGCAAGAAATCAGGCAAGAAATCATGCAAAAATTTGAAGGCTCACTTGGTCCGAAGTTCCGCACTGAGTTTAGCCTGTAAGTCGTTCGCCGAAGCCTCGGAACGCTCCTTGATGCGCGTCAAGTCTTCGTCGCGCTGCGAAACAAGGCTTCTAAGGTCTTCACTAGCCTTCTGAAGGACCACATTTTCCTGCTGAAGCTGAATCATGCCGCTCTCTTGTGCCGATAAAATGTCCGAAAGTTCCACCTCTTTAGCTCGCCAGGCATTCTGTTCACCCTCCAGACGGACAAGGTGCTCAGCAGCCTGATCGAACGCAATACGAAGAGTTTCGTGCTTCTCGTCACCCTCCTTCTGAAGCTGTAGGGCGCGGTCCAGTTGAGAATCAAGGACGTCAAGATCGGCGTGTAAGGCTACGACTTCTTCTTCAAGCTCAGTCTCTCTCTTTTTGCTTCTCTCCAACATTGCATCTTTATCGATGGCAAGTGCGCGTTCTGCCTCCAGGTCTTCGATAATCTTTCGTTTCTCGGCCTCCAGAGACATCTTCACATTCTCCAGGTTTTCCCGCTCCCTTTGATCTCGTTCCGATCTTTCCTTCACGAGTTGTAGCTCAACTTCTTTCCTCCTGAGCTCTTCATCATTTCGTGTCGCAGCGAGTAATGGACGAACCTGGTTAAATAATTAAATTGTTGTCCTGAATCAGCGAAGAAAACCCTTACTTTCGTGTACAATTGCCACCACGGCCAGTCTCGCAGTTCCCCGTATACACGGGCGTTGCGCTGGATTGTTCGTATCGCCACTGCACGGTTAAGAATTTTCTTCATCTGTCTTCGGGCGGAGAACTTCCTAGCGACGGCCTGCAGTCTCGAAAAGACATCGAATAAAAGGGCATCTCGGCGCTCCTCAAGCTCAGCAAGGACTCCGGCCTTGAAGAATATCTTGGATGTTCCTACCCGGAACAACTCAGTGTCGAGTTCCAAAGCCTCCACCATACGAATGCACGATTTACGGCCATCCATGTATCCACGAGGAATGACCCCTGGTGTCATGATCTCGTAGCGCTGGCGGAACTCGACGAAAGGAAGCCTATTGGGATAACCAAGACGTGCTATACGAATACCTTCCAAGACACCGTTGCAGCGTAATTGATCGAGGACAAGAGGCACATCTACCCTCCCAGGTTTCTTGTTAACGTTGGGCACGATGCAACGTACGAAATGCGGTTGTGTTGCCTGCAACTGAGCCATGAGAAGGGCTAGTTGCTCTTTATGACGTTGTCCAACAGTTCTGAATGCTCCCTTCTTGACACCGCGTTTTTTGCCTGCAGGGAAGGCAGCACCAGAAGTCAGGGAGATGTCGGCAAAGACACCAGTAAAATCCTGGAAGAGAGATGCAACGTAAGGTTCGGAAGATGATGCCAGTACACGAGTCAGGTTGTCGTTAAGGGGATCCTTGTTCTTCTCCAACCACCCGTCGGTGCGGTACTCGACTTTGCCAGCGTAGTGTGTGATGATAAAGCCTTGTTCGAACTTCGGCAGCGTGTATTTCGTACGACCTGGATGAGGAAGTTCTCCTGGACGTAACTCTCCGTTCCAAATCGAATTAACTTTCTCCGTAAAAGTGAGATCGGTAGCTTTTGGCATGATGCATTCTTCGTCTAAGCAACTGAGGATGCCTATGGCGCTCCCACTGCTCTCAATGAGGTCAATAGTCGGCTGCAAGTCCAGCTTGAAGTTCACGTAATCCCATTCTATACCTTCCCTAGAATATTCTTCTTGTTCGAGGACGAACATATGATGATTGAAGAATTGCTGCAATTTCTCGTTGGTGTAGTTGATGAGCAACTGCTCGTATGTGTTGATCTCGAAGATCTCGAAGCCTGCAATGTCAAGGACGCCGATAAACGTAGACTTAGAGGACGGGCGATCTAGCGCACGGTTGATGCGCTCGACCAGCGCACCGAACGACTTCTCGTATAACGACTTACTTAAGGACGCGAGTTCGTCAAGAGATTGTTGCCCTGTCCTCGCCTGCGTTACCCATTCGCGTCCAGCGAGAACCCTGGGGCGTAGAATAGCCCTTGTGAACTCCGCTATGGGAATGCCGAGCAAGTGGCAAACACGCTCGACTTGGGATGGATCTGGCATGAATGCATCACCGGACTTTGTAGAGCGGATGTCGATGTTGCCAATATGAAGAATTGCTGCAACAATGCGGAACAGGTCGAACTGTTCAGCTACCGTAAACCCAACTATATCAAGAGCATTCTGAGAATACGTTAGTCGATATCGAAGACTTTGAGTTCACAAACACCCACTATCAATGCATCCCAATCTTCACAGTCATTGACGCCGTCAACCTCTCGCTTGCTTTTGTTGAGAAATTCATATTCTTCTAGGGATTGATCTAGCAGAAGAGTGTCTGCGGACACATGAACATCCACATAACAACCTAGGATAAATTGTGAGGACTTGCCCTTCAATGATCCTCCACTTGATAGTAACTGATAAAAGACATGGAAGTTGCGCTCCGCAGCACTCCGAACCACTACTCGACTCTTCTCTAGCAGGTACCAGTCAATGTTCGCCCCGGATATACTCCCGTCTGGAGAAAAGCTGATCCTGATGAACTTCCCAAACCTGCTTGAGTTGTTATTCCGCTGAGTTTGAGCGTTTCCAAACGCCTCAAGGATGGGATTGGCTTGGAGAATCTGCCGTTCGAGTAAGCCTAGGCGGCCCTTGGCGGTTCCAGTGCTGTTGGACGTAACATGACCCGCTTTTGCGCGAAAGGAGCTACGTCTGGGTAGACCTGAAGGTGGTAGTGCAGGGAATGAAGACGAAAGAGAAGCAGAATGGGAGTGTGAAGAATGAGGAGGATGCGCGTCAGTTGCTATGGCAGATAAGTATTGTATAACTTTTTTCGTGCTTTCGGTCTTCCCTGCGCCAGATTCTCCTCTGTGAAGAGTTAGTCGCGTAAATGACCAGAATAAAAAAGGCTGACGTTATGAGAATACTCTGATTCTCGCGTTCCTCCCCCATGTTGACCCATGCCCGCTCGGCAACGGCAAATATATGAGGAGGATTCTCATCTCGCCGTTTGCTGCGATACTGAGATATGATTGCATCTGTGTACAGTGGTAAATTCTGGTAAGGGTTGATAGCGACCAAGAATAAACCAGAGTATGTCTATTTGATGCACGTCAGTCAACGAGAAGACGATCATGGATGATTCAAGGAGACAGCTAAACCAGGAGAGGACTTACATAGATAGCTCCAGAGCCATACCTTAAACGTAGGTTATGCACGACGCTAGCTTCATTTAAAAATGTCAGATCTGCAATGTCGTCGACACGATCGAACTTTGGAGGGTTCATCTTGGATAGCGCGTACAAAGGGACACGACGGATCTGACGTATCACATATCAGCAGACGTGTTAAGAATGACAATGATGTAGAGATACCTCGCCTCCGGAGGACATGATAATTTCTGCAATCTCATCATCTTCTTGGTGTACCCAGCCAGCGAGATAACCGTCTTTCTCGTCCGGTACCCACACCCATTTCTTCTCATTAAACTCAGCCTGTAGCGCAGCAGAGCGCGCCGCTTCTGCACTCAGTGAGGGACGAGGAGCTGGCATGTATCACTGAAACCGGATATGGTTTGTAATCTGTCGGGTATGAGTCTAGTGGTATGATTGAATGACCTAATGGATGTTCAGTCTGGTATCAGTAGAGGCTGGGTGTTGTGTTAACCCCGGAGTGATAACTGTGAACAACGCGTAAAGCAATGTGTCAAAGAGTTGAAATCCTTCGTACAAGATGGGTATGCTCGAACACACGCCGCATAGAGGATGGCCGTCGGTCTGGTGGAAGCTCAATTTCAACCCTAATTAGGCAGTCCAAGATCAAACCGTCATGTGATCATGTCCTAGGGTACTTGTTACCACCGTGACTACATACTGTTTCGCACATCACCTTCAAAGTCTCTCAATTCGTTTGTCTCGACCCTCTGGGACCAAGCACAATTGAATTTATGCTAAGTTTTTTTTTTTGTGAGCCGTTGAGAACTTTATGTAATTATATGATACCGTACCGTCACGGTGACCTAGTAGGACCCACCCACCGTACTACTCGGAGCTTTGAAACACTAACAACACAATACTTTTCACCCCTAAGCTTAGCATGACTACTTTCTTGTCTGCGTTGTTTCTGACATCGAACCCTTCGCTTCCCAATAATCGAATATCCTCAAACTGTTTTCGTAAGCTGTCCGCGCGGCCGCGTTCCGAAGTTTCTAGAACAGGTGCTACTAGACGCTGGCGGGTCGTTAATCCGTAGAACCGCCGAATACAGGACATGCACGGCCTCTAACGAATCCACCTTGTCTAAGTCAATGTGCACGCCAGAAAATTTTTATGAGCCTTGTCACTCTGGGTGTCTTGTCAAGGTTTTTCCAAGGTACTTTGCTCCTTTATTTCGTCAGAAGTGCAAGCTGCCAAATTTAACGAATACAACCAGCACGCCTTTTACACCCATTAGTATTCGGAACAATTAAGATGCGTATCCGCATCAAGGGCAACAGCCTTGTTGGCGCGTGTACAACACGTTTTTGTGAAGGACCCTCAAGTGTCAACAGAATCTGTTTGGCTTCCAAGACCGATAAGAAGGCCACAGCGCGTGAAGGTGCACTTACCTGCATCATATCCGACACATCTCTCTAACCAGCTACCTCATCTAACATGTTTCCGTCTTCCAGCGACTACGATGAATATTTTGTGTATCCTGAGGATTCACAATCCTTCGAACGAGGGACCGAGCTCCCATCGAAGCTCGATTTAATGGATGACTTAAGGTTAGTCTTTAATCTACCCCATACAAAGTCAAGCGAATGTTCGATTGACTGCCTGAGGGTAGATCTTTGGAATTTGAGTCATCCACTGCACCAACTCTATTGTGGTCCTCTGATGGCTGTGATCTCTACCTCGAGGATACAGATAATGCAGCATACGTTGAGAATCTGCCCCTCCATCCATCACAATCACCTAACGTGTGTGAGCCCGAAGATCGTACAAGTCCATCCTGACGTCATTATCTTCAGACTGCCCGACATCGGTATCCTGGGTCCTCGGGAGACTTCTTAGGTGTACCGCAGTTGAGCCCGGATCAGTCACCGTTCAGTGTTGCGTCGAGCTGCTCACCGTTGACGCCTGAAGGCGGCGGCCTTCTCCTCGACCTCTCCTGTCCTTTGCTGGGAGACTTTGGACCTCCCGATATAACAGCTGATTGCAATCCGTTCTTCGAACCACAATCTTTCATAGAGGACACGGTTTGTCCTGGGCGATTGCAGGAAGACCTTGCCTGCCACGCAGTCTTGGGCATGTCTACTTCAGAATCACCTCCAAGGGGTGTCTCGCACCGAGTTCTCGTTCCAGTTGACGATGCTGAACTGACGTATGAACAATCATCTCTCTTGCCAAACTCTGTGGTTAGGCATCCCTCCATGGAGCGATCTCAATTCCTAAATCTATCAGAGGGACTGACGGAAGACACTATACCGCAAATACAACCCTGCATTTCTCCACGCCACTCCCCATGTCCTCCTGTACATCATCAACTCTCATCGCCTTCGACCTCACAGCATCTTAGCGTTATCCCAGTCCCAGCTGAGATTCGTCGCGGAATCAAACGCCGGCGGACCGAGGAAGATGACGAAGACTATCAACCTCACCGCACTCCCAAACGCACAGCATCTTCCCAGACAAGGTCGAATGGAGTGGCGTCCAGAAAACCTCGAAAAGGCGGTCCTCGTTCTTCAAAACGAACGATAAAGCACGAAGAACGCAGAGAAGAGCGGTCTGAGTGCTCGATGGTCATTTATGGCTGCACGAAATCTTTCACGCGTAAAAATGACATGGAGAGGCACCTGGGGAGTTGCAAGTTCAACCCAGACCTGTGTTCGATGTCCGTCAAATGTCCTCACTGCCAAAAAACCCTGTCTCGCAAAGATGCTTTGTTGCGCCACATTAAACAGAGCCATATGGAGGTCCAGTAAGGCACATAGACGGTGCGCAGACGGTGTCTCTCCTCACTGACACCGTTTCACCGTCTAAGTCGCTTGCTTTTTCCTTCCAATCGCTCAACTTCAAGTTGGGTCGGTGTTTATCCATATAGCCTTAGCGACTCGGATATTATTCTTACTTGCGTTTTCAAGGCTTGACGACTGGTTACGGATCTGAGTAAGATATAGAGCCATACCTTTATATACTGTATTTTGGCCATTGTGCTATACGGGTTTTATGATATATCTGCGCCTGATGCCTGAAATTGAGTGGTCCGTAAGGGCGGTTGAACATTGAACGTACGTTTGAACAATAGTTATGGTGAGAGTCCTAAACGATTAGTAATCATGTGCTGCCGTATAGATTTGATTTCACATCAACTTGGACCTTCAACTGACACTTTCCGCTTCCCCCAGTCAACGCTTGCACACGCAATGGAAGATATTCCTGCAGAATCCCTGGAAGCAGACAAGGACGACTCATCTTTGAATGATCATCTTTGGATTCCAGAACCCGAGTCTCAGGAGCATGTTGTTGCCACACCGCAGGCATCAAGTTCGTCTTCACAACTGAGGGATCGTCTGTATATTGGAAACCTACACTCCACTATTGATGAGTCAGTGCTTCCCTTGTGGATTGGTTCATGTTCTGAACATGTGCAGATATACCCTTCTACAAGTCTTTACCAAGTTCGGCAAAGTATCGAAACTCGACTTCCTCTTTCACAAGGCAGGTCCAAACAAAGGGAAGCCACGCGGATATGCATTCCTAGAGTATCTGAATGAACGTGTAAGTCATCATGTTAAGCGGTGCCACTTATTTTTGACTCGTTGCGATTATCTTGATACGTTGTGGCGCATGTTGCGACTATTGTCCTCTCAAGTCACTGGCAGCTTGACTAACAAATGACATGCATCAGGATGCCCGAACAGCATTGGAAAACATTAATGGAAAGCTGTTACGGGGCCGTAAGCTGGTGGTGACTTTTGCTCATCAAGCTCCCCTCGAGCAGCACGGTGGAATTCGACAGGCGGTCAGGGCGAGGAGAATTGATGCACGGCCGACCACTCTAAGTATGATGAAGAGCGGAATTCATACTCGACCAGAAGGGTATAGTTTGTTTTTAATAAGAATACTCTTGACTCACCCTGTCAATCATTAGCACAGATAACAAGATTGCGATGATGGAAGCGAAGTTACGCCAGATGGAATCGAGTAGCACCAGTTTGGTCAATTCACTGCCACCGAAACCACCGCCAACATTATTGGGCTCGGCCTCCGGGCAGTGTCGTGGGGCGAAGGGCTCTCTGTCCGGGGATTCCTCGGGTCTGATCGTGCCACGTTCCGCTCCACGTGGGGAACCTCCTTCCCATCCAAGACCTTTCGTGGAGGCTAATTCTATGCCCTCGAGATCATCATCGGCGACACTTCATACTCGACCTTCATCCATGTCTGGCAAACGGACAATACCGGGTGTGAAAATCGTGAAAGAACGCAATAAATGAAGGTAATAACGTCAGTGCCAGCATCTTCATTGCATTTATGACAATCTTGTCCAGCTTTCCTTCTGAAGAACGCAGCACCTCCCTAGACTTATACAGTCCACTGTCTCGACAATTTTTCACCCAGGATTTTTCATACATCATAGCGCACTTTCCAGTTGTCCTGAAATAGTTCTATATGAATATTGCGGTCCGAGAAATGAGAGTTCTCAAGTTCTCATGTGTATTTTCTGCAAAGACAGTCCAGACTCCGATCACCTTCCCGTTCAACCTGAGAAAGTGAGCTCATTCCAGCTCATTTCTGCGAATTCTGCTTGCAAGAGAATTGACCCTTTATCAACGCATGTAGGAACGGTAACTTGGCTGTTTCCCTATGCTGATGGCGGAAGGCCAGGGTATTCTTGTATATCTTTTCATTACATCTCGGCAGTCGCACGGCTTCCATCTCATCCGATATTCCACATTTCCACCAATCTAACGTTGATTCACGGGTCATAATGATTGGTCATTTAAGAGACGATCATCGGCTGACATCGGGTCCCCTCCATGGGCTGAAATCTTGAATGACATACCCCAAAGGATGTGTGGTTCCAGCGAGCAATAAGATCGATGCCAGCTGGATGGATCATGAGTTATGACAACACTGAATCATATTTCGATGGAGTACCGTTCTGTCAACCATCGCTCTGATACGCACCGAGGATCAGGTATTCAACAGTTGCTTTCCAGAGCGAAGACGTGTCACCTGATGACTGACGAATCCCGTCGTTGCGCAGTAAGTGATAACCTTCGAAGTTCTAGCTGGTACCTTGCTTACGTTGTGGCATGGGGTTATTTCGCCACTCATTTGGGTATCTCGCAACTGGGTCACCCAAATCGACTTATAAGGGTGATATGCGTGGTTCTGATCATATTCTCCACTATTCGTCCGTCATTTGGGTCAAAATATGACCGTGTGAGATGCTTAATCAAAACGTTCGTGGGAGTACTTCTAGTAATTCTCCACGATGTATGATTATCTATCCACGTCATCCACGAGGCTCTCCCAAGAATGAATTCCGTGGCTGTCCACCCTGGTTTTCTCGTGGCACAATTGGCAGAAGATATGGTGACAGGGGTTGTCAGTAAGTCATCTTTCGGTCGAGCAAACTGCTGGATCTAACGAACTATTTTCGTGCGCACAACACAGCCGAGTTCCAACGAAATGCTCCAGAACCATTCCGGAGCACATGACCATCCCCACGCATTGGTAAGACGATTCTCAGCGGTACTTATAATGCATCAGTTATCTTGAAGTTTAAAGTGTCCCCATCTTTTCTCTTCGACACTCATCTTATCTTGATCATGCCGTCCAAGCAAGTCTTCGAAGCTACAGATGGCGCAGTGTATACCACCTCCAATGGTGCACCTGTAGCGCATCCCTATGCTGCTGAGCGGGTTGGTCCTTTTGGACCCCTCCTCCTTCAGGGTTGGTTCGCTCAGCCAAGGTAGATGATTTTTGCTGATACACAAGCTAGACTTCCACCACATCGATCTTCTGGCACATTTCGGTCGTGAGCGTATCCCTGAGCGTGTGGTACGTGCAACACCCAAAGAAAAGCTTTCACATATTCATCATATGCTAGGTCCACGCAAAAGGCGCTGGTGCTCATGGGTATTTTGAAACGACCCACGACCTCAGCGACATCACCTCCTGCAAACTATTCACGTCTGTTGGTCAGAAAGTTCGATCAACTGTCCGTTTCTCCACAGTTGGTGGTGAAAATGGTTCTGCCGACACGGCTCGCGATCCCCGTGGTTTCGCTATCAAATTGAGAACCGAAGAGGGTAACTTGGACTGGGTGTTCAATAACACACCTGTGTTCTTCATCAGAGATCCTGCCAAGTTCCCGCACTTCATCCACACTCAGAAGCGTGACCCCCAGACACACTTGAAGGATCCAGACATGTTCTGGGTACGATACCTTCCGCTGACCAAGTGTGTTTAAGTTGAAATATCTTCTTTCTAGGATTACCTGTCTCAAAACCCAGAGTCGGCGCACCAGGTCATGATATTGTTCTCCGACCGCGGGACACCTGACGGTTACCACAACATGCACGGCTATTCGGGCCATACCTTCAAGCTCGTGAAAGATGACGGCTCGTTCGTCTACACCCAGATTCACTTGATTGCTGATGGAGGCTTCAAGGTTCGTGCATCCTTTTAATACAGCGGTTTATAGTTAACACGTGGCACAGACCTTCGATAATGCCACGGCTACCCGTCTGGCAGGAGAAAACCCGGAATATGGTATTCAATCACTGTTCGAGACCATAGAGGCAGGGAAATTCCCGTCGTGGACTGTATACGTTGTCAGTAACTCACACTTTACTTTCTCTCTTTTATTGAATCTCCAATCAGCAAACTATGACTCCAGCGCAAGCTGAGAAATTCCGTTATAACGTGCTGGACTTGACCAAAATTTGGTCTCACAAGGAATTCCCCTTACGCCCCGTAGGGAAATTTGTTCTCAACGAGAACCCGCAAAACTACTTTGCCGAGGTCGAACAGGTAACAGGAATCTCTTTTACTCCGAGCTGATTAACATACTTTATCAACAGGCTGCCTTTTCGCCCAGCCACTTGATTCCCTACTTTGAGGCCACCGCTGATCCCGTCCTTCAATCACGGCTGTTCTCTTACCCTGACACCCATCGTCACCGACTCGGTGTAAATTACAACCAGCTCCCCGTTAACACGCCCCTTAACCCTGTTGCCAACTTCCAACGCGATGGTCCAATGGCATTCAACAACCAGGGAGCACGCCCGAACTACCAGAGTTCAATTACCCCGTTGACATTCTTGAACAACAAGGGATCTTCCCACGGCACACCCAGAGACTATGAGCGACAGGCAAACCATGAAAACTGGCTTAGCGGAGCATTCTGGGACCTGAGCGAGATCACCGAGCGTATGGAGCTAAAATGTTCTTAGGGTTTGATCATACTGACAAATTTTCTAGTGGACTTTGAGCAACCTCGTGCACTCTACCAACAGGTCATGGATGACACAGCCAAGGCCCACTTGGTTTCCAACCTTGCCGGTCACGTTGGTGCCATCAAAAGTGCTGAGGTCAAGGCCCGAACGCGTATGTTCACTTCGCATCTTCAGATATCTGTGCTGAAGCGAAGATTCATTTAGTTTCTTACTTTGCAAGTGTCGATCAATCCTTGTCCGACCGCCTTGCACAGGCTATCGGTGCTCCCACCGCGAAGCCTTTTGCTGTGAAATCTGCCTCTGAGGCACTTCGCTTCAAGCATAATATCGGTGCTGCACTGTAAATGTGGAGGAAATCGTGGATTCAAGGTATAAACCAATGTCGTGTATTGATGTAGTATCAGAATGTAAATCTCGTATTGCGTTTGAAATCCCACTAAATGGCAGTTTTTGTCGTGCGCATATGCACATCAGAGAACATCACGTTGCTTACAACGGGGTGTGGAACTCATACATACTAGTATTGCCCTATAGGTACAGCGAGGAGCAAAAAATAACGGAATTAGGACGTTCCAACATCTCAGATGCCTTCTGAAACTTTTCTTGGAGCTCCAAATTGCCAATGACTTTGGCGGCCTGAGCCATCTGACGAAGCAGTTCACCAAGCCGTCTGAAGACACGGATCAGATTTCCCTCGAATTGATCAGTCAACTACGATTAGTCAATGAGTCAGCAAGTTCACGACAAAAGTTAAGGTTGACAAACTTTGCAAATGTCAGCAAATGAAGCTCCCCTACACCACTGAACGACTGCGTCCATCAATTCGACCTTAAAAGACGAAACATACTCTTCCTCCACCAGTGGTAATTTTGATTCCTGCGACACCTTTGCTATTCGGCGGGCAATTTCTTGCATAACACGCAATGGCGCTGCTAGCTCTTCCGTGAGCTTAGTGACCTGTTCACTCTGGAGGAGACGTCAGTACCGGAAATGAAATAATGGTACATACTACCTTCTCCGTGAAAACAAAACAACTAAGTAGAGCAGCACACTGCTCAGGGAGTAGAGAGTTGAAAACGCCGTCGAAAATCAGTTCAGTGAGAAGGAGTTCATCTCCAGTACTGATTTCGCAGGCTACACGGCCCTTCAATTCAGCGATGTCAGATGAGTTTGTGAAGCCAAGTCGACGAAGGACGCGTTTCCGACATTTCAATTCCTCGAGTTGCAACACATCATGAGTTGCCATGATGCGCTTCTTCAGATCACGTATCTTCGTTTGCGCCTCCTGCTTCTGGGCGTATAATGTATAAAGTTCGGGAAGTCGAGGATCATTATGCAGCGGATTTGAGAACATTTTCTGTTCCATGACATCGATTTTCTATCCCCAACACTAAGTTTTGCATCTTCCACAGGAAGCCGACGATCACTCACATTGACCAAAGCCATGAATTTTTCATCCTTGATATCCATATTTTGCACAGGATCTAGAAGAGCAATGCCATCCGGAAATCTTCGTTGCACTTCAAGAACGCTCTTCCAAACAGTATCACGCGCCTGATCTTGTCGAAGATCTTTCGGTAGGAAGACGCGAATGTGGCTGATTGCGTCTACCGTAGAAAGGAAAACGGGGACTACCAGTGGTGAGCCTTTCTTCCCAGCGGGGCAAGGCTGTATGCCCCCTGGTGTGGGCGTGGCAGTCGTTTTATCCTTCGGTAGAGTTGCACCATCGTTACAGTTCAATAGCACATCGAGGACGTATTTTTCATGGGGAGGGACTTCCGCTAGCTGATGTTCTTGGAATGTCTAAGGTAAAGGATAAGCACCTGATCTACCGTGACCAAGAAAGATGATGACCTTTGATGGTAAGCGCTTCTGATAATTTACAACTACGCCCCATCCAAAGTCTATATCCTTATACTTCACCTTGATCAGGCGACCGGGCTGCAGGAATGGAAGTGAATAGTTCGGGTGAGTAATCACTTCTCGAAAATCTGCCGCCATGCGATCCAGCTGTTGACGGTAATCGTAATAAGCAGCAACGACGCTTTCATCCGGAATAGTGATAGCGTCTCGTAGATTCTCCTCCTTTTGCATCTCTGAGCGGGTATTAGTGGTGGTGCAACAGATTACCAAGAACATACCGTCTTCCAGCACAGGAATCCCAGCGCTGCTCTGGAACTGGAAAAAGCACCGTTCAAGCATATATTCGGGACTAATACCTTCAACCTTGAGTAAGTTCAAAATCATGTTGTAACCGAGGTGGAATGCAGAGTCTAGACGGTCGGCCTCTCCCTTGATCATCTCCTTTGCAGCTGTCGGCTCTAGCTTCTCGTCGCACATCATGATGACAACACCTCGATCATCGAGACCACGTCTACCTGCACGGCCAGACATCTGAATGTACTCTCCGGAAGAGAGATTTCGGAATTCCCTTCCATCGAATTTGCGGGCGGCTGTAAAGACTACGGTTTTCGCGGGCATATTGAGTCCGATGGAAAAGGTCTCGGTGGCAAAGAGAACTTTAATAAGCCCTTCCTGGAAAAGGATCTCGATAACCTCCTTGAGAATAGGTAGCAGACCACCATGATGGATCCCAATGCCTCGTTTGAGTAACGGAAGGATATTGGATATTTGGGAGAGATTTCGGTCGTCCGCCGAGAGATTTTCGATGGCATTCTGAAATATATTCGTAACAAGTTCTTGCTCATCTGTGGAATTGAACTCGAATTTGGACATGGTCAGCGCAAGGGCCTCGCACTCTCGCTTGCTAAAGGCGAAAACAATGACAGGATTATAGTTCTTGAGCATGATCATTTTGATGATTTTGGAGATATCGGACGGCCCTGGTAATGATCAGGCGAATGACTGGATACAGACAATGCAAGTACCTTTCTTTTCCCCGCCTTTTTTCGTCTTGCCTTTGCGACCTTTTCCACTGCGTGGGTCGGCAGGATCCTCCCCGGTTCTATCCTGAAGCGTCCCCATTGCTTTGCCGAAGTTGTCTTCACGAAAATCGCCCTTTTCATTGACGACCAGATAGATACCCTCGCCTCCCGCAGGAAACAGATAATGCTGCAACGGTGTCGGACGGAAGTCGGTATAGACAACATGGCACGGCTGTTCGTGGGATTTGCAAATCCACTCAGCGAATTGCATGGCGTTTGGTATTGTGGCGGAAAGGAAAACATAGCGAACGGTATGCGGCAGCAAGATGATAGTTTCCTCCCAAACTACACCACGTTCTTTGTCTCGCATGTAGTGGATTTCGTCAAAAATGACCCATGCAACTTCACGCATAATCTCAGATCCTCTGTAGAGCATTGATCGTAAGATCTGCCATAAAATTCTTAGCGGCTGAGATAGACATTACGAGCTAGGCGTACCTCTGTAGTCATTACAAGGCAGGTTGCGGAAGGATTTATGGTCACATCTCCGGTCATCAGACCGACATCTCCGAATTCTGCTAGCATCTCGCGATACTTTTGATTACTCAAGGCCTATTGGCGTTTTCAGTTATCCCTTGACAATTACGCACATGGGCTGCCGCCTACCTTGATTGGACTAGTGTAAATAACGCGTTGTTTATTCTGCAAGCACTGCGCGATGGCGTATTCTGCGACAACAGTTTTTCCAGCACTTGTATGAGCCGAAACCAGGACACTTTCATTGCGCTGGATGGCGAACACCGAGACTTGCTGGAATGGATCAAGAGTGAACTTGTATTCCCGTGCGGGTTTTTGGGGAGGGACATGTTGCGCAATCGGAACATAGTGATAACTTGGTGGTATAGCAACTTGATGGCGAACCTGGAAAAGTTATAGATTAATATAAACTATAGGAGTGACTGGTTGAAACCTGATGTCGCAGTTCGAGTCTTGAACCAGCTTCCACTGACCCCGTGAGCCCACCACTTGCAGCCATTTCACGTTTTGCTTCAGTCTCGAACTCATCTACAACCACTGGCACGGGTGATGATATACGGACTTTCTTGGGAGCATGGCCGTCGGAGGCTTCACCATTCGCGAGGTCACCCAGTGGATCCGTGGTTGCACGACGTTTTGCATTGTTGTCTACCTGACGCGACCTGGAGATAATGATGTCTTTATCCTCATCTCCAGAAGGCGTTCCGGCGAGAAATGAGAATAAGTCAGGTGTAGACATATAAGATGATGAGGGGGTAGTCGCTGGGCCCTGATTGACTTCCAGTAGTTAGTATTAGTCATCTTGTAAATTTCCGGGGCACTTTTTTGTTTGCCTGGTGCCAAGTGTCATCTTCACCCTCAACATGACTTCGACACCGAAAATCAACCCTTACCTCGCTCATCTACATCCTACTGAAAGAGCTACCTCAAGTAAAGTCAATGGTGCTACCTCCTCGAAGGAGCCTCTCTTTGGTTTTCTTCCTCGAAATGTCTCTGCAGATCAAGTCCGCACGGCAATAGTAAGTCCTTTGAATATCGGGATTACATCGAGGCTGGTTGACACGGGAATTCGCTTAGGAACATGATTTGAATCCATTCACAAAGCAACCCCATACTCCCCAATACAAAAAGATCCTCGAGGCTCGCAAGAAACTCCCTGTGTTCGCCCAGATGGATGAGTTCTATAAGATAGTAAGACTCCACCTCGACCCCACCCATTCAAGCCGACTGACGTGACTGACGTCTGCAGTTTAACAAACACCAGATCATCGTCATGGTTGGTGAGACCGGCTCAGGCAAGACCACGCAGTAAGTTGGCACACCGCGGACAATATTCTCCTTTTCATGTCTGAACAGTCACTTATAGACTCCCCTGATAGAATACCTCAATTTGTCGCCTACTCTGATCTTCCACATACCAAGAACAAGATTGTCGCATGCACTCAGCCTCGCAGAGTCGCTGCCATGTCTGTTGCTAAGCGCGTCGCAGATGAGATGGATGGTCTGTGTTGTTTTCTTGGATGTTGTGTCACATTCTGAGCTTGTTTCAATCTCCCAGTTCAACTAGGTCGACAGGTCGGCTACTCAATACGTTTTGAAGACATGACTGAGCCTGGCACTACTTTCCTCAAATACATGACCGACGGTATGCTCCTTCGCGAAGCCATGAACGACCCCGACCTCAACCGTTACTCCACCATCATTCTTGACGAGGCCCACGAGCGTACTCTTGCCACCGACATCCTCATGGGCATCCTCAAGTCCCTCGCCCAGCGCCGTTCAGACCTGAAGCTTATCATCATGTCCGCCACTCTCGACGCTATTAAATTTCAGAGGTACTTCGGAATCACCGGCAATGCTCCGGCTCCCCTTTTCAAGGTTCCCGGTCGTACCCACCCCGTCGAAGTGTTCTACACGCAGGAGCCGGAGCCAGACTACGTTGAGGCTGCCATCCGCACCGTGCTCATGATCCATCGCGCTGAGGAGCCGGGTGATATCCTGCTATTCCTCACGGGCGAGGAGGAAATCGAGGATGCCTGCCGCAAGATTAAGCTCGAAGCGGATGACCTCATCAATAACGACCCAGAGAGTGTGGGCCCGCTCGTGTGCATCCCGTTGTATTCGTCGCTACCCCCACAACAACAGCAGCGCATTTTCGATCCAGCGCCAAAAGCGGGTAGAGTGGACGGCCCGCCTGGGCGTAAGGTCGTGATAAGCACGAATATTGCGGAGACGTCCCTAACAATCGATGGAATCGTGTACGTCGTCGACCCCGGATTTTCCAAGCAGAAGGTGTACAACCCACGCATCCGCGTAGAGAGTCTACTCGTGAGCCCAATCTCCAAGGCGTCGGCGCAGCAGCGTGCAGGGCGGGCAGGGCGGACGAGACCGGGCAAATGCTTCAGGTTGTACACGGAGAAGGACTTTATGTCAGAATTGGAGGAACAGACACATCCAGAGATTTTGAGGAGTAATTTGGCGAATACAGTGCTGGAGCTTGTCAAGGCTGGTATCAAGGTAAGGGTGATGTGCGGGTGAGAATTTAAAGTCAGGCTGACGTGTCTGTACAGGATCTTGTAAGGTTTGATTATGTGGATGCGCCAGCACCAGAGACGTTGATGAGGGCGCTGGAGCTGTTGAATTACCTTGCAGCGTTGGATGACGATGGGAACCTCACCCCACTGGGCAACATCATGGCCGAGTTCCCTCTGGATCCGCAGGTATGTGATTGTCATGGCGGTGGGGTTTTAATTTCTCTGACACGCGGCCTAGCTCTCGAAAATGTTGATTGTCAGCCCAGAGTTTAAATGTAGCAATGAGATATTGACGATCACTGCGATGTTGTCTGGTGCGCTCTCAGTTTTTGTTTTTACTTTGATCTTATGCGTTTGTAGTCCCTGTTGTATGGCTACGGCCGAATAACCAGAGAAAAGAGGCAGATCTTGCGAAGGCGCACCTTACAGTGCCCGACGGCGACCACCTCACACTTCTGAATGTCTACAATAACTACATCCAAAGTAAGTGCCTCTGTCCTCACTGGCTCCCACCATCATTCACATCCCTCAGACCAATACGACAAAAACTGGACCTGGAACAACTTCCTCTCCGCGCGAGCGCTGATGCAAGCGGACAACGTGCGTGAGCAGCTGAAGCGGACGATGGAGCGGTTCGAGGTGGAACTCGTGAGTGTGCAGGATCAGAAGAAGATGTTTTTGGCGATTAGGCAGGCGTTGTGCTGTGGATTTTTTATGCAGGTTGCGCATAAGGAAGGGGAGAAGGGGAATTATATGACCGTGAAGGATAACCAGGTGCGACCTTCTGGGTTTGGTTTAGGTTGGCGAATGTTTGAGTGCTAATAGGATTTGTTGGTAGGTCGTCGCGCTCCATCCATCATGTGGACTGGATACGCAGCCGGAATGGGTGATTTTTAACGAGTTTGTACTGACAACGAGACCCTATATCCGGACTGTCTCGGAGGCGCGACCAGAGTGGTGAGTACTCGACTCAGTACTGTGTTGATTTGTATAGTGATTGTCGTTTTTGCGTTATTTCTAACTCTGACAGGCTCCTCGAGTATGCACCGATGTACTTCGATATGAAAAACTGGCCTGATGGTGAGACAAAACGAGCGCTGACGAGGGCTGCGAATAAACGTGAGGGAAAGTTTGGGGCGCGATTTGAGGAGGGGGAGAGGACGGGAGAGGCTGGGGTGAAGAAAAGGAAGAAGAATAAGTTACAGTAGGAGGTGTATAAGTTCTAGGGAAGTTCTCATTTGTTTCCAGAATGTATAGTTGCTCTGATCACCAGCTGGCTTCAGTGTTTGAAGGGCCAATAGTGCCGTATCAGCGCGCAGGAAGCGCAGTGAGGGCCTCGGTATTACATCCACTATAACAATTCCTTGCATCAATATGATAGCGTAAACTATTATGATCTCAATATTGTCACCCGAACTGCAGGACAATTGGGGAATCGTAGAATTACAACAAAAATACACCACCTTACATCCGTCGTTAGAATCTAATCGTCCTCATCTGAGTCTTCCCAGTCCACGCTCTCAAGCGCTGCATCACCCTCGTTATAAAGCTTATCCAATCCAGTCAGTGATTCGAGATATCCGGGTTCGTTGAACGCCGTCAAGAGCATGTCAAAGCCTTGCTCCTCGTAGGCTTTAAGAACCTGATCCACTTATGAGTATAGAGGTACGAAGAACGAGTTTTTGCGCTTACTGTCTCACTGCACCCTGTGCATTTATCGTACGCTGCACCCGTAATCAGGAGATTCCTGAACTGCGCTAAAAACCCACGCAGTTGATGGGGGACGAGACCCAGAACGCTGCCCGACGTGCTAGGGTCTGCGGCGGTGCCACCGGTTTGAGGAGGGGGCGGGGGTGCATGTAGCCTGCGAACGACGTGGGAAACAGTATACTGAAGAAGAACACTGAGACTCACCCATCAGGATGTTGTAATAAAGAGACGAGGAGCTCTACGGCAGTGGAAGCTGCGATCGAAGCAAGACCCGGTCTTGTCACGGTACACATTTGGTCCAGAGTGCGATCTGTCAGGGACTTTACGAGAAGATATGTGAGTGAATGCCGGTACGAGGATAGAACAACCATACGTCAGCGGGAGCGACAATGTCATTGCAATAGTAGCAACCCAGTCGAGTGCCCGTCGACGTGGACGCTCGAGCTCCATGACGCATGACAAGATATGTATCGAACCCAAGCGCGGCATTGATAACTATCTACACGGGGATTCAGTACGAGTGATATGGCCTTGTCTCGTCTATACCTTGCCCTTTGCAGCCCCTAGAACAGTTGGCAGCCAGCGGCTTTCTCTGGAATCCATGAGAAGGAAGACAACATCATGCTCATCGAACAGCCTCTCTAAACGTACGACGTCTTTCTTCGCTTGATCGATGGACTCCGGGGGTATAGGGTGGCCTGGCATGGGTATCGACAGATCATGGCCAGTGGCATTCTGATTTGGAGGTCATGATATTTCGTTCAAGCATAAGTAAAAAGGGGACGTACAATGCCAGGGAAGATCTTCGTCAGGCGCTCAGCGGCGCAGGCAGCCTTTGGTTTGCCTCCGTTAAGACAATCCTCGAATTCAAACAAGGGTTGGCGGACGGGATTCGAGAATGACACGCGAGCGGAATCGATAAAAGTAATTTTACGAACGCCCCATCCCTGGTGATAGAAATCAGTAGGAAATGTAGGCTACAACCATCGCCACATACCATGAGGGTACGTGCAACATAGCAGCCAAGTGTCCCGGCACCAAGAAGCAAGCATCTCGTCGAAGCGACCTTATCGAGGTCTAGGGAAGGTAAAATTCGCCAGCGCATCAACTTCAAATTCAAGTCTACAGCTTGATCAGCGAGCCTAGAAGCCTGTCAGCAATATTCACCTCGTGTGTTGCTGTGCAACATCACCTTCTCGGATCCATCATGGGTGCTAGATCAGCTACTCGAGCACTGAGCTTATTGGTTGTCGGAAGGCGCTCCCATCCTATGGCACTGGGTTTCGCCGTTGGGTCCCCTTCTCTGATGGTGACCACTCCAAAGCGGCTCTTCCAAGGATTTCCTGCGATGGGCTTTTCACTGTCCCTCCAGCAAAGGACTCGGATAGAAGATGTTTGTGATGGATATACCACACGAAGGTAGGTGAGTAGATTACGGAGAGGCCAACCTGGGTTTTCAGGTAGAGCAGATGGATCCAAAAATCCGATAATTCGCTGTCCAAAGAGAGTCAGGGATGGCACATGATCGAAATGCACGGATTACATTTTCGGGAGCAACACCAGCAAAAAAAGCATCATACTGCTCTACCGACCCCACCACGACTATATCGCCTACCTCCTTCACAAGGAAGAACGATTGAATTGACTTATGAAGCGAGTCATAGATTGATTCCAACTGATAATGCTCGTAAGAACGTGAACATGCACTGGGAGGGGGAACATACACCCTTGATCTCGTCCTGCGCTGGTTTCCAACCGCTTTCTGAAATCTCCCAGGCTGGTTTGGACACAAACGCGGGGAACGCGAACCAGTAGACGTACTGATACTTCTTGAGATCGGCGAACGTTATCAGTAAGAATTGCGTGAGGAGAGATGTGTTTTTGGTCGAGATAATGCTGTCCCAGATCTTGTAGTAGGGATGAGCATGACTATTTTTCCATCGGACGCATCAATAGATGATCGCACCTTGGAAGCAACGTCATTACAGAGTGCAGCCTTATCCGCAGCTTTAAAATCCTCGATAGTATTGTAGTTCTTGAAGACGCCGGTGGCCGCGACTGACATAGGTGGCAACCTACGATAGGGTCAGCATATCAGCTTCAACGCGTGTCCGATCGCGCCATACTGTGATGCCTTCTGGTATGCATCTTCCCCGACTATGAGGTTACATCCAAGAGCGATATCTTGCCCTGTTTCGCGATCTCTGATTGAACGACCGACGGAGTAGGATCCAGATACAGTAAGAGCCTCGTCCGAGAGACGGAGGACATCTATCTTCATGCGAGTGAGCTCATGCCAAAAACCTGGTTGAACGAGGGATGCGAACGGCGCGAACTGGACGACAGGCATATCGTCGATCGTGGTGGTTGGAATTGAGGCTTGGTAATAGCTTACTCTTCCTCTATTGACCTCCGCTGCAAATGGCAAGCTCAGACGATCTACTTCATGACCATGTCATGCATTCTGGTAGTAGTAGTATGATACCGCCAATTCATCTCACCCCACCTAGATCGATGCATCAGTGCATCTCAATATCTTTGGCTTCGCAGTACTTCAAGGTTGCCCTCTCCGTAAACTTTAGCTGTAGTCCTCTGGTTACTTCAGCTGAGTCTGCACTGCCAGTGGATGAGAGTCCCTGCATTACTAAGCTCTCCGCAGACCGCACATCACTCCAACGACTGAGAAAGAACGAGACCAGTCTATAGCAAGAGTTCTACAGTTCAAGCCATCTAAGTACACATGTCTAGCCATAGTCCAACAGTAACTATTAGTGCATTCCCTTCAAAAGTAGTTATACATACAAGATACGAATCAGAATATACACCACGCGTAATACTATGTAACAAAGATCAAACATCTAGAAAGATAGCCGTATGCTCAAGCATCATATACCACCCGTGCACCGACCCATGGGTAAGGATAATTGTGCTGATAAAAGTTCCTGACCGTTCGCCGTCCAGCAAGGCGCGGGATTGTAGCATACGATGCACCAAGCTGCGTAAGCCATTGTATCAGATGACAGTGAGATGAAACGAGCGCGAGGACTTACAACAACATGGTGCTTCCCATCAAAGAAATCCGTTGAGTATCCCGAGAAGTGCTCCGTTGGCGACAGCCCTTCATGGCTACCGAACAGCGTCGACGTCCACTCCCAGACACCGCCGTTGGTCCCGCGACCGCTGTTTTCCTCAAGACCAGCCGTCGCTCTAATTACCGCATCAGTAAGAGGTATAATCAGGAAAGCAGGGTGACTTACGGAACGGGATGCCAGTTTCTGATGCCCACGTTTCCACCACCTTCGTATCCAACCTCATACATATCAAGGAATAGCCTCAGCTCCGGCTCAGTGGGCAGTCGCCCACCCTTGCTCTTCGCATACGCATCGAGCATATCGTAGCTTGTAAGCACTGGCCAGTGCTTCGCGATGCGTAGCGGTACAGGACCGTAGAGGGTGCGTACCTGTCAAATACATTCAGTCCTAGTCTTCCATAACTGATGGAGTGACAAACCTGGATCTCCTCCTCTTCTTCCACCCAACTGGGCGGCAGACCGATTTCTTTCCTGTTCCGCCACCAATCATGGAACTCTCCATTGCTGATGGGTCTCCACTCAGCGCGGAATTTCCCAACCTCCACCCGTCGCGAAGGGCTCTCATTGTCCCAGCCGAATCCATGTCCTTCAACTTGGTCGTACACACCTTCTTCGAAGTCTTTTCCCTCGCAATCGTCGTGCCCAAGCGTAATGGTTGAAGGGCCAATGGTGACATTCGATGTAGCCGGTGTTGTGCACGTGGCTTCCCATTGTGCAGACAGTGCTTCCCAAGGTGGGGTGACAAATCCTGGTGGGGGTTGCGTCCCCGTTCCAGCGCGCTGGATGAGCATGTAGAGGAGGGTCTGCGTCATGTTGAACTCTGATAAGGAGCAAGGCGAACAATAAAAGGACAGGAACTGACTTCAATATGCCATCCCTCATGCTCGAGGGTCATCGCAAGCATGCGACCAACGCTCCTGCTGATCTTGCGCTTTCCAGACGCAAAATCGGCGTACAATGCGAGAAGGCGCGTACGCACACGGTCGCGGAAGGCAAGTATTGATCCCAGGGTAGGCCAGTCCTCGTCATTCGTGGGAACTTCAGAGTGTCTCTTCAAGAGGATTGATGTCAAATGAAAACGATCGGGAGTGAAGTAAATACATACGTGGCAATGCTCTGGATCATCGACATGAGGGTCAATGCCTCGCTGAGGTAAGGAATCAGGAATGATACTTTGGACAAAAAAAATAAAAGACTCGCACCTCGAAGACCTCCGTGAAATACTTGGGCTCTGTATTTGGTTCGTTGAGAGCACGGGACATGAGCATATCGAGGAACCTATTTCGACGCTCAGACATAACTGAGAAATCATCTGAATGAGGAACTCACGTAGGGATGTGTCCGATGTAAAAGAGACATTTGTGCCTTAGGTCAATAGGTTTCTGGTGTAGCATATCGCTGGGGATCATGCCAAGCGTAACAAGGTCCCAAGCAGCCCATAAATCCTTCCATTCCTGTGACGCGCTCCATCAATTATACAACGGAGAGTGAGCCAAAAATGAACATACTTGTGTCGTAGGGACACCGCACGGGCTTGCTGGATCAAGAGGAGGGAAGGACACAGCAGGGCGCTCGAGGACATACAAGGTACCACTTCCACAAGGCGAAGACTGTCCAAAGATCGAGCGGAGACCAACGGAGGCAAATTTTTGCAAGGCTTCTGCTGGGCTTGTCTATGGAGCATCAGCGCTGACACGTGATAGGAGGGCAAAAGGTACGGGGGGATCCAACGATAGAAACGCAATTTATTGACCAAAACTAGGTGCAAGTAGAAGCCAAAGCAGAGAAGAGTCAACTCACGGCCTGGCCAGTGCCTTTACAAACATTGACCCATTCATCGACTGCAACGCCCTCACACGTTTCAGTAAAGTAACAGCTTTCTAGGACAAGGTCAGTATTTGTCCTACAAGAGGTTGACCTTGCACGATACCTTCAACGAAGCACCTGTCCCATTGTTTCCCTTCAAGGTCAATACTAGGCAAGGTCTTGATGGCTTCTTGAAGCCATCCACTGGGAGATACATCAAAGTGGTAAATAGGAATCACAATTTTGTCTCCGAGTCCCTTATCCAATTTCTTTGCGAAGTTAGCCAAGAAATGTACATCGAGGAGAGTGGGGGAGAGCAGGAATATTTTCGCAGGCTGAAACTCAGAAATAGAGGATGGTGCACTCGACCTCGAGGTCGATCGGGAAATCGAGGGAGAGGAATCGGAAGAGTAAGACATGGTGTTGTATGCAATATTTCAGTTCCGACAAGGACTCAAATGTGGAGTTTGGGGGATGAACTCAATGGAAAGCTGCAACAGTTAAAATTTATAGGAACGCACGAGATCTATGTACAAACAGAGCAACAACACCATGGGGCGTAACCCCATGGACACCAATCAATAACAGGTAATTGCAGAGTAATATTATCGCATCGAGTTCGGAGTAAATGCGGGAGAAACAGAGATGGGAATAACATTCACCAGATGGGCCGGAAAACCTGGAGTCGTGCGACGCATAAAGACGTAAACTTTAAGTCTGTAAGCGGATAAGCGGATAGTGAGGATGCGCGAATGAGGGTCCACGCGGAAAACCAATATCGGAGTATGAGGGAAGCCTCGAGATCGCTAGGCGAGTCGGACAATATCGGGATAAGATAAACAGAGTTCTAAAAAAGGTGAGGTTGAAACTCAAACAAAGGGTGGGGCCCCTGCTCTGCTAACTTTTGGCTGCTGGCGATCAGCGTTGTGTGAATGAGGGGATTGATGCAGTATCTGAGAAGTGAAAGATGTTGAAAAATGTTGTCGTTCAATGATTGGGAGGGAGTACTAGTTGACGTGTCGCGAAATTTTGAGCCCAGCGATCCGACATTGAACACGATGGAAAGAGTGGAAGAAAAAAAAGAGGACTTCAGAGAATTTGGAACATTTATATTGAACTTGGGATATGGCGTGCTCACCTCTTGCGATGGTGTGCTCAACTCTCATCACGTGATCTTAAACGACCATGGCCTGACCCCTTTGTCAATGCGAGTGTCCACAACATGTAGCCCGACTATATAAAAAATATGTAGAACGTCAGCATCATTCGTGCCCACCATGTCCTATCCTCTTCCCCTTCTCCCCTCTATCCCAGACAATCTCGAAAATCTCGACTCACGCCATGCTCTGCCTCATTTGATGGCACTCATGAAGAACACCCTCATTCGTGCTCTCAATCGTATCCATGCATGTGCCCCTCTTATTACCGCTGGCCACACCGCTCTCCCGTCTTTCCTCGACTACGTGCGCTCACTTCTCATCCATTTAAATATACACCTCGAGGAAGACGCCACTTTTTTCTCTACAAATCCCCTCGCGGAAATCGCCACAAGCGAAACTAACCCTGATACTAACGTTATCACGGAATCCATAGTCTCTTTATTGAGTTTGGTGTCAGACTGGATCGAGGTAGTGTTCCATCATCCTTCTGCTCGCGCTTCTCACTTGTGCACAGGACGAATCTACTTACTGTCCGAGTGCTCTATCCGACGGACTCTCATTTGGACCCCGGATGGTCGCAGATATGCAAGTACAAATCAAGATGCTAACCCCCATGCTGCTCAGCTCGATTATATCTCACTCGGACCTCCTTGAATTGATTACAGGTGCAGAGCTCTTTCTCCAGTACCTCAAGGTTTACCTACTAAAGTTCCCACAGACAGTGTCAGTCGCAGTAGCGAACGCTCGGACATGACCTTCTTGCTACCTTTTGTTTTGTCTCATCATGATCGTACCACCTCTGCTCATTGGCCAAATATCCACAAGGATGGTATTGAAATGCTCCCAACTCTTATGCTCAGTCATTCAGGGTACGTACATTTCCCCTCTCCGCATTGGTTGACGTTCGCATGACGTTTCTTTATACAAGATACTGGCAGTTTGCGCCCTTCAATCCTCTCACACGTGAGATTCAGAGTTTAAGCGTCATCTCCGCTTAGATTTCCTTCACTTAAGATGTACTTTATGTATTCATGTCCTATTTAATGTCATTTCTTTTTACGTCTGTACATTTGGAGCGTTGTAAGTTCGACAGACGAGCTACAACTGGTGTTCTCTAATAATGTCAACGCTCCTGAGTCGGTCAAAGTCATTACTGCGTGTTTCGTCGATCACGTGGCGCAGAGAATGCAACGAGGCTTGAGCATTGCGAATCAACAGTTCCGCTCTGCACTGCAAGCCCACCAGCCACGGCGTTGGCCTGCATGTCTCTGACCACCACCACCACTACCACAAAGTCACTCAACTCCCACCATGAACAGGTCACGCTCCTCACGTACCACCTCGCCGACTCCTACCACATTCTCCGGGATCTCTAACTACCGCACAGAATCATATCGTCCTATCAGAGACAAAGGCAGCGTCCCGGCGTTGCCATCCGTACCAAAAGCGACAGCACGCACACATTTTGATGAATTAGCCAGTTTTCTAGTGTCATATCTTGCGAAAGGTATGAAGTGGTGATTCCACATAAATTCCACCACTATTTCTACTAATGCTATGTGCCTCTAGGTCCGCAGGAGTCGCGAGCGCACGCACGCTCAAAATTGACAAATCTCACAAAACAGCAGTTCCATGAGCTGTCGACTGACGTGTACGACGAGCTTGTTCGACGACGAAGAAACAATTCTGAGAATGACGGTGAGTCACCTGAACACAGCGTCTCATCTAACACCAAATCGCAATTCCAGTCCCCTTCCTTCCAGTCCGCGATGAGTTCCATCCAAAGCGGAATCAGGCCCGCCAGAAACTGGCAACCCTTCCCAGTGCCAAGTTCGAAGATCTTTGCAGTGATGTCTACTTTGAAATCATGAGGAGATATCCCGAATTCACGGAGGTAAGGAATAGCATCATTATCTAGTTTGTGCTAATTCTGTGCCAGTCGGAAAATTTGGGGATGGCGTCTCCCGCATCAGCATATGACGATGTGCCCTCGCCCGAATTCCACACATCCCCACGGCCCGACATACCCATCCTCCCACATACCACTCGCATAGGGCGGTCATCCGAAGATCGGGGCAGCGCACGCGAAGATGAACCTAGGCGGAGCGAAGATGCCTACGCACCACGACAACAAGCGTCAATGGACTATGGGGCGGATTTCGGACGAAGACCAAGTGGCTCTGCGAGCATCCGTAGTGACTCGACAGGAACAACGAATGCGCAAAGTGCAACTGCAACGAGCGGCATGGTAATCCCGAACAAGAGTACAATCGCGGAAGAAGATATCGAGGTGCCATACGGCCGGGAGATGCGGGAGAGCTCCGGGACAGCAATCGATCCGCGTGAGGGCGTCAGGGAGGTGGATACAACGGACGGCGAACACGAGAGCTGGGACCAGCGGGCTGCCATTGGCGGATTGAGTGGGCTCAGCGCGCGACTAAAGAGTGTGCAGTCGGAAGATGATGATATGGGGGATGTACGGAGCGACGAGTATGATAAAGTTTCTCTAGGGCGTGCGTCCGTGACGTCCGATCGGTCCATCGGCGGGCCGAAGGTGGCCGGCCAGGCAAGTGTAACAGGCGATGAACAAGAGAGGTTGAGGCGAGACTACGAGTTCAAGATCGCAACGATGCAGAACCGGATTACAAGTCTCGAACGAGACCTCGAGCAACGGGATTTGGGCACGCAGCAAACGACTCGTCGATTGGAAGAGGAACTAGAGGGCTTCCGGAAGGCAAGTCCTGGGGACTTTTTCCACCTGACAGTTACTGAGTTGAGCCTACAGCGTGCCGAAGAGCATGGATCTGCTATGAGGACGATGCAAAGGGAGCTAGACGACCTTCGGGACCTCCGGGCAAGAGAAAAGGAACGCGAGATCCGACGAGCTCAAGCCGACGAGGAAGAACTACAGATACTCCGTGATCGCTGTGAACGCCTCGAGGAAGAGCGCAATTCTGGTGTCGGGATAGTACGTCTATAATTTGAAATTGACATAAATTTGACGTCTTTTTGGCAGGACAACAGTGAAATTATCGAGCAGCTACGCGCCGATTTGGAGGGCTTGATAGCTGAACTTAGCGATCTGTCGCGCAGGAATGACGAGTTGATGACTGCCAAGGATTCAGATCTCACTGTCATTCGCGATCTGGACAGCCAGCTCAAGGAATATAAGCGCAAGTATGAGCAAGCCAAAACCGAGCTTAGAAGTGTTAAAGGTCTGCAGGGATATTCTTTTACTTGCAAGTCATTATCTGATATTTCTTGATCAGCAACATCCCAGCTCTTCCTACAGGCACCCAAGATGGAAGATCAGCTGCCGATGGCTCCTGACGGAGGACTTCTCGATATCCATGTCACTGCCTTTGTGTCTGCCATTGATGGTCTTTTGACGGCTGGACGTTCCAGCGCTCCGACGCGCGTTCTAGTGCCAATGAAAGCTGTCGTGACGTCTACTACCGCCATCACCGATGACGTCCGTGCATACGAACAACGCCCACCCCACGCCGACGTCGACCTCGAGGTCCTGCGCTCTCTCCGTGAGCGCGCAGAGGCCACACTGACCAACCTTGTAGCTGCATCTAAGACGCATGCCACCTCATCCGGCATGTCTCCCGTGAGCCTATTAGACGCAGCCGCGAGCCACGTCTCCGTGACGCTGACGGAGATCGCCAAGATGATCTACATACGCAAAGCTAACCGAGCCGAACAGGAGGAATTCCTACCTACCTCAAGCTCTGGTTCGCTGTCGTATGCTTCTGGACGCTCGACAGAAGACATGCGACCAGTCTACAAACGCAAGGCCTCTGAGTTGAATACGAAGCGATCAGAAGATGTCGTCTCACCCCCTATGAGCGCAGCATCGCGCTTCGCCGAGGCTCATTCCCGACGGACACCATCGGAGCCATCTAGCTCACTCACAAGTTCACCTCCCCCTATATTTGACAAGTCTCCCATCACCAGCGCACTAGGTGGAATCAGTGATGATTCCGCACCCCCTGAAGGCGGCGAGGACGCATGGTCCGAGCTCAAGGTCAGCTCTACGAGCACACAACATCTACTTTCTGGCTGACTATTACCCCCAGCCTTACCTCGAAGCTCAAACCGAGGCCATCGTCTATGCGATTCAAAGCGTCCTTTCTGGGGTACGCAGCCCCGTGCCGCCGCTGACTCTAAACGAGAATGTGACTCAGATCATCACAATCGTATCGAGCATTGTCTCGGTGTGTCGCGGCAACCTCCCGCCTGGGTCTGCACAGCAGGCCGCGGAGCTACTTCGGGAACTAGGCGAGCACGCGCGGAAGTTGTCTGAGGTGCAGTCGCTGCCAGAGGTTACGAAGGAGTCGCGGCAGGTCATGGCGAAGTCAAGCTTTGCGGTGGCGAACGCGATGAAGGGGCTTATGAAGTTGTAATGAAGTTTGAGGGAGGTGTGGGCTGCGACTAGAATGGATGGCTGGCCCATGCATGAACCTTATGGTGGTAGTTGAATATGTGGATCTTCTTAATTATGATATGCTCATCGTAGTCCAGTTCTTTAGATACCGTTTCCAAGGACTCAGCTCTGACATTGCTACTCGGTGACTCGTTCCATGGAGCTAGATTTTGTACTGAGATCTTATAGTGTCTTAGGCCCAGCTCGGCAACTGAGTCCGGTTTGTTTTTCGTTGGTTACCAGCCAAAATTCAGTCGGATCGAATCAACAGATTTTTCCATCCAGCTTGTGATTTGATCTACGAATTGCAAGTTTGCCAAACAATATTACCTATCAAATGACTCATTGAATTTACTGTAAGTAAAGTTACGCACACGCACGAGCGACTCACGAACAAGAAAAGCATGCGACAGGATCACAGTGACAAAATAAAATATGGTCCTCTACGACCTTGGAAATACTCGCAAGGATATTTTTAGTACTCCTGCTTGTCAATCGCTGGCAGTACATATGACCAGTTGTTCGTCTGACTCCGTCAATTCGCAGCTCGCCACTGAGGTTCTAGCCGAAACACAATAAGTATTTGGAGAACACTCCAACCGAGATATCCGTCATATCAGCTTCTCCACACATGTACAGTTAACTCTCTCTTCTCAGCGCGAAATCGAAATCTGCTGTTAGTGCTGAATCTGCTCGTAGTCTCGTCACCGCCTCGTCTTGCGTGACGATTACTCGGTGGGATTGAACGGGCCATACATATTGTAACACTCCTGGCACTTGACTCCCACCCGACTCTCTGTTATCGCCCTCGTGCCCATTTCGCCGCCGCCAGCCTTACCATTCTTGTGGTGGCCATCACGGAGGGTATAATCAGAATGCGATCATGTGCGTCAGCGCACGGGAGATCGGAGGGTATAAACTCACCCTGAATCATGTCCGGAGACGTCGAGGCTATTCAAATCGGAGCTCATTGTCATTGGAAAAGGCGCCTAGTCACGAGTCTACTCTTCTTGTTTATCTGGTGTTCCTTCTGTCATTCTTCAGCAAGCATGGGACCGGTCATGCGCTCACGAAGAAGACATGCATATTTTTGGTGAGGCAGTTTCTCTCAGCAGCTACAGGATCGTACATATACCACAATCAACTGTGACCTCTCCTTCCACCCCCAATCTAACAATGGCTACAGAGTCCTTCAAAGAGAAAATCAAAGGCGTAGGAGGTAACGCGTCGTACGAGGCAAAGGCTCGTATCTTTCGGGAGCAACTTGAAGCCAAGATTCCAGCGAGTCTCAGACTACCACCAGCCCTTCTTGAGGACCCACCACTTAATGTTACTCACATCCCCGAGACGTGTGGCTTGCTCACTCCTCAAGAGTTGGCCATTACCGAACTAGATGCAACCGCCGTGTGCCAAAAGATCGCCGGAGGCGAGCTTACAGCAGTCGAGGCTGTCACTGCATTCGGAAAGCGTGCAGCCATCGCTCATCAACTCACAGCTTGTCTCATGGACTTCTTCCTCGATGAAGGCATAAAACAGGCTCAGCAGCTGGATGAGTACTTCCGAAACGAAGGCAAGGTCATTGGGCCGCTGCATGGATTGCCGATCTCAATCAAAGTAAGTACACCATTGCCAAAATACAATCATCTACCTTATATTCTCACCGACGCCAGGGCATGTTGCCGATCAATGGAACGGTGGGGTCTGCAGGCTTTCTCGCCACCATCGAGACATCGACGGAAGATTGCGATATGATAAGAATTCTGCGTTCACTGGGTGCAGGTGTGTAATCACTGCCAGGAACTACGTGCTGCCGTTCGAGCATGTTCGTAGTCTTCTATGTCAAGACAAATCAGCCCCAGAGTCTGATGCACCTCGAATCTAAGTCTACCTATGGTCGAGTGGTAGGCCGTCTCTTGTAAAAAACGAGTTTCCCGCGACTAAAGTCTATCAGTTAAACCCCCATAATACAAATCTTACTGCAGGAGGGTCCTCCGGTGGTGAATCGGCCCTCGTTGCCATGAAAGGCTCTTGCATAGGCGTGGGCACGTAAGTCTGTGTCCTACACATCTCATAGGAAGTTGATGCATTGTCAATCAAGTGACGGTGGAGGATCCATTCGATGCCCGTGCGCCCATTGTGGCATATATGGGTTCCGTCCATCCTGTCGAACGACTCCCCTCCATGGGGTTCTGTGGTAGTGAGTATGTAAAGCACTGTCACAGAATCATATTGATAGCCACATTAGTCAACCTGGCCAGGACGGATTCTATAGTTCCGCTGGCCCAATGTGTCGATCAGCACGAGACATGCGGCTCTTCCTCGAAGCTGTCCTTGGAGCTAACCCTGCACTTCTAGACCCAGACGCATTTCCCATTCCACTGCAAGTGCCAGACCTCTCCAAGAGGAAATTGCGTGTAGGAATCATGATGCACGATGGGGTTGTGATGCCCCATCCGCCAATGATCCGAGCTCTGAAAATGGCAAAGGCAAAGCTTGAAGCGTCGTCAGAGGTTGAGGTGGTAGACTACACCACATATGACCACGACCGCGGGTACAGCATAGTTGTGAGTCGAGTGGTCTGTTGGGTCTCAATCCCGCTCACATGTGTCCAGCGCGAGATTTACTATGAGGATGGAGGTGCCACAGTCCGACGCATTCTGACCGAGAGTGGAGAAGAGATGCTTCCCCTGACAGAATGGGTTATCAGTCCGCCACACGTGAGAGACCACGATGCCACGCAAGTTTGGAAGGTAAGACGTTCTGCTGTCAATTGACACTTGTGCTGATCTCAGCCAGCTACGTGACAAACGTGATGCATTCCGACGAGAGTACTCTGATCACTGGTGGTCCCAAAACGTTGATGTCGTCCTATGTCCACCGTTTCCAGGTACAGCCAGCCGCCACGACACTGCGAAGTACTGGGGGTGTGTAATTGTGTGTTGGAGTACACCAGACAGCTAATAGCTCATCAGCTATACTGCTATATGGAATTTGCTGGACTACCCAGGGACAGTTTTCCCGTCAGGCTTTGTCGCTGATCCGACCATTGACGTATATCAGGAGTCACTCAGCCCGGCAAGTGCGGCAGATGAATACAACATCTCTCTTTGTTAGTCTCACTCTAACGTTTTGGATGGCATGAGCTAATTGCTGCGTACAGATGAACCAGCGATATTTAAAGGGGCCCCGGTGTCGCTGCAGATCGTGAGTCGCATATTTAACGACGGGTTGGTGTTGGCGGCGCAGGAAGTAATTGAACGCATACTCAAGTCGTAGGAAGCACATCTATCTGTACTAATGATGTTAAGAGCGATGACAATTAATGTCTGATTCCTTATCATTCAATACCAAACCAGTTCATTCATACCAAAGCCTTCTTCCCTCTTGCTAGTCGCCAAAGCGCATTAAAACAGAAGACACTTCTAATTATGATCAGACGATCACTATCCCTCCTTCGCGTAACAAACATAGGGGCGATTAACCCAATGCCAGATTAGCTAGTACATACAATATATTCAAGCAAAAAATAAAATAAAATAATCTAGATCGGAGGTTCCTTATCCCTGCCTCTCTACGGGTTTCCGTGCGAAGAAATCCTCATCGCTCACCATCTGGATTCCATGTCTGCAATAGTTGAGTTCAAATCTTCGACAACCATGCACAAAATCACTCACAGTTCCTTCAAATGCGAGCGAAGCCCATTGAAGCCCATTGCCCTAAACTTGTTATTCTTTCTCCGGCGTTTCTTGTCCATGTTTTGCAATGCATTCGCAACACGTTCGTCTCTAGAGACCTGACCCTCTCCATCCACAGCTGATTCGCTCGCAGGAGCACAATGACGGCACCAATAAATGGCCTCGTTCCTCCGTTTCTTCGCCCTGAAATTTGTGTACTTAAGCCCTGTAGACAACCCCGATTCGAAGGCATGTTCTTGCACTTCTCCTTCAGGCAGTATAGCTACTTGCATATCATCATGCCGGTGAGAGTGACCAATCTACACGTTGTAATGGTGAGCTTCCCTCCACGAACAGTATCGTGGCCAAGTGGAAACGGAGATGGAAGGTGACTTACGAGGGTGGGGAAGTCCATCACGATGAATGCATGCTCGCAGGAAAGACACTGAATGCGCGCTCCAAGTGCCTTGACTGTGTCATGTGCAGTCGCTTCCTCATCGGTGATTTCGGCGAGCGTCAGGACGCGTGCAACTGCATTTGAGGCCTGCGAATGGGATCAAAACGTTGACGAGTACAGAACAATCTCATAAAAATATATCGAACCACGTACCCTCTCGTCTTTCACAAACCAATCGATACTCCAATCCACCGGCTTCTGGACTTTCTTTTCATGGTTTGGACATTCATGTGCACAGACACCAGTGAAATCGAGACATCCTTCCACCTCGTACCGCTTCGAGACTTTTCCACATCTCTGGCACCTAAACCGCGCAGTGATCCTGTCTAGTGGATGCAACTTCGTCTTGCTCGCACTCTTCCAGCTGGGGAACCCCAGTAATTCAGATAGTCTTTCTCGTGCAGGCTCCATCCATTTCTTCAGATCAGCCGCAACAAGTTCTGCGACTAGGCCAGACTTCTTCAAGTCCAATGCAAGGCCCTTGGAGTTAGGCCGTGGACCAGTCACGCTCCCCTGCACGGTCTTCATCACAGGAAGTTTTCGGAACTCGGAGAGCGACGGGACAACTGTTCCAGAGGAACGCAGACGATTATAGTACTGTTCAACATCGTCGCGACGTTGGCTGTAAGATGCTTCATTTCGTCTATTTTGACGGTGTTCTTGCATTTTCAAGAGTTGGGCTTCGACAAGCGATTTGATTGAAAGGGAGTCTGAATGAAGAGTGGTAAGTCTAACTCTTATTTGGTACATGGACGTATTTGCGCACCGGATAGTGTCACTTCCTCGAGCATAGAAGTCTTGCGCCTGTGCAATGAACCATAGGATTGACACTCGAATAAATCGTGGACATTCCAACCTTCCTGTCGAGCGAGTTCTTTTGCCCTAGACTCCATCGGTTACTTACTTTGTGATCAAAAGCTAATTAGCACTTACCATGCTTCGTTCTGACCCTTAATGGCGCGGTGCATAGCGCCATAAGAGTATTTCCACTTCTGTAACGCAACTGCAAGCTTAAATACTGGTCAGTTTGGCTCATATCCTTACATAGAGACACACCTCCATGACTTTCGGAAATTTCGCGATTTGATCAGTACAGGCCTAAGTAACAACATCAGAGGATTCCTAACGATGCGAAGCTGTTATTATCCAACCTTCCGCAGCTCCTCAGAGGAGGTTGGAGCTGAGAATGCTGCGTGGTTGGCACGAAAACGCTCCCACTCGGACTTCCTTATCAACACGGTAGGATTTTCGGGCCCTGCGACTTGACATTAGCTATTTAATGTTTAGAAAGTGCACAAAACTTACACGCGATGCCGATGATCGACAATGGTTCTGAAAAAATTGTGGTTAAATATGAGGATATTCTGAAACTGGAATTCAGCACCAAAGCAACGGGTGGACTCCACGTAGGGAATCCATATAGCATCGCGTGCGCGACCTTTGAAAATATAGGTTACATCTACAAGATGTCCCCTGTAGAAATATAGTTAAAGTATACATTCATCACTGAATTAAAACATGTCATACGCGATAAAATCCTTCCCGCAACGCGGCTGTCATAGCATGTAACCGGCCTTAGCGCAGATGACAAGATGGTGGAAGCTTACACTCACGTCACGACACAAGCGAATCCGTGCAGCAAAGCTCATATAGAATTCGTTCGTGTGTTTCTTACACATCTGTATAGATGGATTAGCGTCAGTATATATCATTTCCCACTCATGGGAACAATTGTTGCTCACTTCACAAGGCCCACCATCGTATACAAATGCCGCATATGCCGCCTCGCTAAAGTTCGGGGTGGGATCAGGGAGGGCAGAAGGCAAGCACTTCTTGCGAACAGTACGCCAGATGAAGTTGGCAGCAGGATTGCGAACAAGAGTCGAGCAGAAAAACTTGGACGTGCGAGCAACAGCCAAGATATCTCGGGGAGAATTTGTCTGGATCAATATTTCTGCCAGGAGCTCGAGCGGGAGCGTTGGGAAAAGGCATGGCTGTGATATACTTTCTGATTCTGGGAGCTGTAGGGGTGAAGAAATATGATGTTTCTTCTCTGGAAGAAGAATTAGAACTTCGGGTAGGAAACGAGGATTGGGACCCCTACTGGATGACATTGGGATGGCGCTGCTGACAATCGGACGACCCTTTAGCTTCACTGATAATTTTCTGGTTAAGGATAACTTATTGTAGTGCCGTAATATATATGCAAGATAAAGACCGGAAGTTGTAGCAAACTCAGGCTAGCCAAGGCTGCCGCGCCAGTGGCTCAGGCTGTCATCACTGGCATGTCTCCACGTTTCGATCGTACATATATGGCTCGCCCCTGGGCGCCTGGGCCTGAAGCCACATGTTTAGCTGGTTTACACTGAGACAGTCGTTTGTAATGACGCTCATAGGTCTACAACTTCCCCAATCTTTCTCTGCGATCGACAGTTCTCCAATATCGCATTGATAATATGATTTGCTGCGGTCGTACATGTATGCATCCATATATAACGTATGCACATCATTTTACATCAGGCACCCACCAAAAAGCACCTGTACCTCTTGAGCAAGCTTTCCATGGTCTACATCGACTACTACCACACTGTCACCAGGTTCTGTGGTGACAATTGTTTCTCCCTCCCTGTTTGTCTGAAGAAGAGGCTTGAGCGACTCCCAGAACTCGGCAAAGTCCATATCCGCGAACACATTTGATGCAAAAGCGCCTTCAAGATCCACACCAGGAGACACGTCCACGCTCGGGAACCCGCCAACGTCCGCCCCACCATCATCATCGGATGACAACCAATCCGATATCATAGACGGCGGAAGCTCGCTCCCGTCACCCAGTACTGCATCCGAATCACTGAAGAACGCGTCACTATCGAAGAATTCGTCCATTGCATCATCCGTCGAAGGAAGTAGCAATGGACTTGTAGGTGGGAGCGGGGAAGAGGGTGGAAGTGGGGATAGAGGCGCCATTGTACTCTCATCACCAGTTTCGGAGTCGTCGGTATGCTGCTTGACCACTGGAACTTCCAGCCCTTGAAGGGCCTCGTCGAGTTCCTGGCCAAGCAGGTCTTCCTCCTCACGGTCGACGGGCTGCTCGGCAGATTTGCTGGTCCATTCGAGGGATGAACGTGGTTTCAGTCTGAGTTGTAGGGGAGATATTTTCGTGGATAGCGTGCGGAGGTGGACGGGGGAGAAGAGAGGTGCCTTGCCCTTCCTAGAAGGTGTGGGGGGGTAGGGTGAGAAAAGTGGCGTCTTTTCAGTGCTCCGCCAGAGTGATTTCGGTGTTGGGCTGAACAGTGGAGAGGCACCATCAGGGGCAACACTTCGCGGTGTAGCACGCAAAACTGATGTCCTCCGTGGAGGCGTACTGGGCACTGGAGGTTTCTCTGACACAGGGGAGGAAGGAGGGGATGAGATTGATACGTCTGATGCAAATACAGGCAAGGAGAGCGAAAGGGCGCTCTGAGGACGTGGCATGGTCTTCTCTTTTTCATGTACCAATGAGCCTGAAAATTTTCTCTCGTCTGAAGATGGCTCAGTCCTTGCTCCTACGCCTTGTTGCTGACACCCAGTTTTCTGCGTCCGCCGTGTAGCGCGTTTCTGCTTCTTCTCGTGTTCCGCGAGTGCGAGACGTTCTTCAGTCTCCTTCGAGAGCCTTGGCTGGGTGACGGTGCTCGTGCGTGCCCACTCTGGCATGACGAAATGTTTCACTGCCTTGACAGGCACCCGCACATCCGGAGGTGGCATTGCGAAGGAGGCTTGGGATTCAGATGCAGAGCGGAACATTGGTCTGGGGGGAGATGACTTAGTACGAGAAAGTAATGAGCTGCTGGACGTCGAAACAGGTAAACTCAGACCACAATCTGACCGAGCTGTGCGGAGGTAATCCAGAGGTATTGCCGATTGGGGTACTTCAAATGTGTCTGATGTTCGCCTGGGTTCTGATCGAGAGTGTGTGCGCTTCCTCCGTGCTTCGTTGTTTTCCTGTTCCGCCATGAAGTCGCTCAGCCTGCGTTTGCGGTTCAAGGGGGAAGAACGCGTGTTCTCTTTTCCTCCTGATGGAATACGGACGCGACGCTGGCGCTGAGGGGTCGTTTCCGACTCATCTGCAGTGGTTGTGGCCGATTTACTCGAGTCGTCTTTTTCCATTCGTCGTCGGAACGCGCTTGGATCCACGTGCTCCTTCTCTAATATAACAATCTCATCATCTTGGTTATTCCGCGATACAGGTTGCAGCGCGTGCGTAGGCCCCTGAGTATGACTATGCGTCGCCAGCAAATCCTTCAGGGCATTTAGTAGCATTGGGCTTGGCTCTGACCCCGACGGTGCCGAATCTACCGTCGAAAGGGCAGCCAAGAGCGCCGTGTTATCTCTCCCTCCCGACAGCGCAGATAACAATGTAATTAAAGGACTTGGCGTAGAAACAGGAGCTGCTTGGGGATTCTGCTGCTGGTACTGTGACCGTACAAGTGGAGCACATATAAATGGTGGTGCTCCCGGTCGCACGGGGGGTTTTCGTGCCTTCGATTGCTTGGGCTTCTTGTTTGCCGCCTCTGGACGCCCACGTGCGCGCTTTGGAGGTCCAATGTACACCTCGGGGAAATCAGCAGATTTGGTGAGAGGTCTGCCTGGCTCTTGTGACAAGGGTGGAACCTCCGAGTGCGTGGATCTAGGAGGTGGAATGTTAGTTGGCTGTGCTGCCTTGGATGGCTGACCCCAAGATTTTAAGGCGTCAGAGAGGTAGGATTTTTGAACGTGTTTTGTCTGATAGTATTATCGCTTAGAATTAGGATGCAACGGAAGCTGGATATACCCACCTCTCGGAGAGCAAAGACCAGCTCGAGAGCATCGAGGCCTGTGCCGAGCGCTGTGATTGTTCCAGTGACAGGGACGCTGTCGGATTCGTCCGCAGTGAGTGCCCACGACATCAGCCCAAGCGCGACGGCTACCCCTCGGGGTTGGACTACGGGGAGCGTTGACACAGGCGCAACGTTCGACTGAGAGAAGTCCACAGGGGCAGGCATAGTTTGCGACTCTAATGGATCCAGTATATAGATGGAAAAGTCCCTGGAATTGTCGAGGAGAAGCTCTGGGCTGGCAAACGGTGGGTGTACGAAGAAAATCATACGAGTACACATACCTTGAGTTACAGATAGCATTAAGGCATGCTTTCAGAGGCGCCAGAGCGTACTGTGCATGTGCCACAGATGGAGATGGGCAAAGAGTAACTTGCACAGAAGATGGGGACCGAGCGAGGATGTATTGAGGCGAGCTGTTGACAGTGTACAGCACTCGCACTGATACAGGTGAGCTATGGGAAGCACCAGACCAGGTGGAATAAATACGTACAAGGTAGCTGGCGTATTGTCATTGTTCAGGTCAACGGCGAAGAGCTTAGAGAATGTTGTGGACAACGTGAAGCTCGGAGAATGAATATTGAATGTGGGTACGTGCCGCATCAACAATCATCGCGTCGCGTCGCGTAACACCGTGACAGTGACATTTATTGCTGCAAGCGCGCCTCAGACAAACACGATAAGTACTACGTGCGACCCTCAATTGATCAACAGATACGACGGAGATAAACTTCTCCGCTCCCAAATCAGTCTCGCTCAACTGACATGTGTGCGGCGATATGGCAGTATTTGACTTCAAAGGGTACTTCTATTCAAGGAGAGGCCTAGGCGCGTTCTTGCTTCAGCACGACTTGGAGCACCCGACTACTAACGATATGTACCAAGTACTATCATACTTGTACCATATCCGTGATATATCTCGCATTTTACTGAACTCCAAACTCTGTTGATCTCCACAAGGTCCTGGCAGGGACAACACATTGGCATCGTGCCTCGACCGCGTGCTTCCAGGGCGGTCTGATGGAGTCCCCACCATCTCCTCATTCGCTCCATATGGCCACCACAATGTATGGCGCAAAAGGTCGACCGACTTTCCAACAACCGTTACATTGCACCTCAGTACTGTATGTTCGGTGTGTTATACATTACATAGACAACCTGAGGCTCAAAGCCAGGCCTCCGTAGCCGGACTATGTAGTATCAGTAAGTTCGACCCGGCAACTCGAAATGAAGGCACCAAAGCTGACCATGAGATACCGGCACAATTTCATGAAACGAGAAAAAAGGGGGCAAAGTTGCTGCATTAGTTCTACAAAGTAGCATAGTCAGGTATCGCATGATGATACAGTTTTATACAAATAGACCGCAAAGTGAAGGATGCGAGCGCATTATGATGTTCCAGAAATGGTTGTTGTGAAGAGCCTGTGAACAAAGAGGGGTAAAAAGCACTGGGGAATATATGTACCGAGAAAGTTGGCCAGCGAAAACAAGGCTACAGTCAAAGGGTGCTGACAACCTTTTGGCTGGTACAAAAAAATGACTGTCGCCTACACATGAACCCCGATCCCGCCAGCCGAACCTCCAATAGCACCCACCCCGCGAAGGACGTCGGCAATAATATGTCGGGGATGAGCGATCGAGAACGAGCCGTGACGTCTTTTATTCGAGGAATTCGCGAGGTCAGGCGAGGTGGACGGAGACGACAAAACATGCAAACGTGGTGACCGAGAATCTTTTTGGGTGCGAGAAAGGATGGACACGGGCACACTGGCGGAGGAGGGAACAGGAGAGGGTAGCTGCTCGCTATCTGCACCAAGCCCCCCTGCCCACGTAGACGAAGGCAACAGCGGCGACGTGGGGGCGCAGGTGTGGGGTGATGAGGAACATGTCACAGGGCGAGCGGAGATCGAGGGGGCCATGGCAAGGAGATGAGGCGATGGTGTACGGAGTGGTACGTCATCTGACTCTGCTGTCTTTGCAAGCGAAAGTGACGAAGACGACCTTGACCCGGGTGGTGCAAGGAACCGGTCTTTACTCGTCTTCGTGCCCAAGCTAGCTGATGACGAATTCGACAGGACCGGGCTCCCAGTTGGCCTCCCAAGCCCAATGCATGATGCGGAAGCAGATGGGCTGGGTGCGGGAGACGTCGCAGGCGACCGACGAGGCGATGGAAGAGGGAATAGCTGATCTTCATCGTCCTCGTCATCCTCTTCCTCCGGTATCCGAGGAGTGGAAGGCATATTCGGTATGCGAAGTGGTGACGATGAACGCTGCGTACTGACGATGAGAGGCTGCTGCGTCCGAGCGGCCCTCGTTTCTCTCAGAGTACTACACTCTCCCTCGTTCAACCACACTTCCGTGGTCACCCCCAAGTCGGTTGATCGCCGGCGCTTGTCGACCTCGTCGACGCTAATCGGAACACCCCGGCCGAGCCCAAAGGATGCAGCAGCGACGCTTCCTTCGACCGTAATCGTTCGCGGGCCCTCTCCTGCGCTGAACGTGCGCCGTCTGCGTGCGGACCGCGAGAAGTGCTCGGTCCATGTGTCTCCCTGCAACCGGGACGCTTCTGTCACGAATTCACATGCCGCACAGCACGGTCGCAGAGGGATTGTGACGAGGTTTGAACGAGATGGAGACAGAGATGCTGTGCGTGGTGGGCGTCGAGGAATCTGAGGAGATCCCAGGTCTGGAAGTGGACCGGATGGCGAACGATGAACCAGGCACGGGGAGAGGGGTTTAGGGTCCGAACGACGAGCACGCGTTGGAGATTGCGCCTTGCTGGAGAAACTGCTCCAGATCTCGACGTTCAGGTGTGAACTATTCCACCAATGTTGAGTGGACTTACCTAGGTATGGGAACTCGCAGGACGACATGGCTGTCTTCTGGCACGAAGGGGTCTGTCTCTAGAGACGGTGACCCGCCTAAGCTTGACGAACGCCGTTTCCACAACGGCAGGGAGTAAGATTTAGCCACCATCTTTGGTAGGCGGTGACGATTGGGAAGCTCGGGAATGAGGATGCATTGGTCGTCGAAGCGAACGCTGAGGCTCTGCCCATGCTCGTCATCGTCGACATGTGGACGTACTGCTAAGGCGGCGGGGGTCCTGCTTGTCGACATGATAACGGACAAAGAGCAAAACGAAAAAACGACGGTATTTAGGCCTTGGGATTGGATTGATCCATCACGGTCCTACTTATTAGCTTAAGCGGAAAAAGGTCAGACGACTTCCGTGCCTTTAGCCGCATTTGCCTAAAATGGATGTTTGAACGTTCTCCCGGTCTACTTGCAATTGGGCCCTTCAGTACTTCCGTACTTCAGTTACAGCAGACCTCAGTTTCCGCAAAATTACTAGGCACATTATAAGAAATTATTGACATCAGGTACAATTATTTTGACTAACCTATAGTGGTGTCTGTGGGGTTAGCAAGTGTACCAGGGAAAACACTGGGCAGCCGAGCCCTGAATGTTGAATCACGGCGTTGCAATAGGTTGCGGTTACTGTCAGAGATTGTCAGGCTCACCCCTGCCCATCTCCCATCCTCTCTCACCCTAAAATACACATATAGAGGCGAAGGGTGGCCGGCTGCTGTAGGCTGCCACCAAGTGATTAGCCTATGTAGTACATACTAGACATGCACAAGCATACGCGAGACTGCTGGCAGTTGCTAGCATCCGCTGGCAAGAACTATTGATAGCAGGGCATCGTGCGAGATGAAAATATTGATATTACATTGCCAGAAGGACTGAAAAGCTCGCTGATCAGCGTTGAGCGTCAAGGATATCCCTGTTGAATGTATTAACATCTGGACCTATTCACATTTCGCTGCGAAAACTCTTCAACACATCCCAACCTCCTGCCTTGTCAACCTTACATTCTCTGCCATTCCCTTAGCGCAACCCTCCCCTCCTCCCCAATCAATGCCAACGCCCTATCAATATCCCCATCCACAGTCTGTTCAGCACCAATCGCCATCCTAATACAAAACACCCCATTCAACTCCGTCTGCGTAATCGCAATATCGCTCCGTGCAGCAAGGCGCGCGTAAAAAGCACGGTTCAGAGCGTTCAACTCGGGGGTCGTGAGGTGAGGGAGGGACTTGGGCGCAAGCCTGAACACCGTCAGGGCGAGGAACGGCTTCGCGACGAAGGAAAATTCATCAGATTCGCGTATGCTTTGGGCAAACTTAACGTTGAGGTCGATGCACTGGTGAGATAGGACCAAATGTCATCGTTAGTGGAATTGGAAACCAGTGATGATCAACGAGGTGACGTACGTCGGTGATGTACTTTTGGAACCCCTTCACTCCGCGTGCACGCAGGACAAACCAGAATTTAAGCGATCGGAACCGCCTGCCAAGGCCAAGATGCCAGTTGCGGTAATCGATGACGGTGCCTACATATTTACGCAATACATTGAGATTGGCCCAAGAAACACACCAGCAACAGAAACGCACCAGCATCCCCATGCTTCGACCGCAAAAACTCAGGTGTCACGTCTAACGCATCGGTTAAGTGTGTCCGATGCCGCACCCACAAACAGGAGGCATCGAAATTGATCAGACCCCACTATAATCTCATAAGTCGTGGAATGATGATGGAAGACAGACCCAAACCTTGTGGAAATTGGTGCAGAAGGAGTCTGCATAACTATTGATCGCAGGAAGTTGGCATGCCTCACGATATTCGGGACATACAAGTGCAACCCCTGCCCATGCGGCATCAACATGCAACCAGAGGAAAGGATATTGTTTCACTGTGCAGATGGTGGTTCTAATCGATTCCTCTAAGAGTACCAGCATACGCACCAACGTCGGCAATCTCGCCGAGTCGATCGACAGCACCCGAAGATGTCGTTCCGATCGTAGCGACTGCAACGGTGAACATCATGAATTCCAAGAAACGGTATCTATTGCGAACAACATACTAAGAATGAAAGGGTGGAGCCCGGTCTCGACGTCCTCCTTCAGCGCTAATTCTAGTGTCTCTCCACGCAGTGCGAAGTCATCTTCTGCTGTGACTTGCAGTGCGCGGACCTTGAGACCCAAGACAAGCCCAGCTTTCATGCCTAACGAGTGCGTTTGGGTAGTGGTATAGAGAACGAGTTTCTCCACAGGCACGTGAGGGTGCTCACGGGTATACCGTGAACGTGCAGCGACGGTTGCGATCAACGCAGAATCAGATGCTGTCGTCTAATGAATGGTACGAGAATGAGTAAAATTTGGACAAGGGGAGACGGGATGAGATACACACCTGGATGACGCCTCCGCCGACCTCGGTAGTGTTGTAGAACGACTTGTCGAGCCCAAGTATTTGGGCCGTCCAGTCCATGACCACAGCCTCGAGTTCTGTGCATGCGGGGCTCGCAGACCACTACAGGTATTACAAAAAAGCCGGGAAGCTTGTGGTGGAAAAACGCACGTTAAATCCTGGGTTAGGCGCGCTAGAGGCGTAGAGCTCTCCGAGGATGCCTTCGAACGTACATGCGGTAGGGAAGTAGGCAAAGAACGAGGGGTGCTGCCAGTGGGTCAGACCTGTCAATGCGAATCAGATGCGTGATTTTACGCAAATTCAGATTCAACTACCAGGAACGATGTACTTCTGATAGTCGTCCGCAATGAGTTGGAAGTCCTCTCCCACAGTCGGAGCGGACGCTGAGACAGGGGTCAGAAAGAAAGGGCAAGGGTGAATGGGAAGTACACACCTGGGAGTGCTTTTCTGAGGTATCCTGGCTCCACTTGCGAGGAAACAGGCCTATCCCTCAAAGAAATGTAGTAGTCACAGATTCTATCGATGGCTTGATAACCAGCTCTGCGGAATCTGTGAGATAAGAGACATAATTAGTTCTTGTGAGATTCGGGAAACTACAGAAGATATACTGCTCAATATCCATGTGGTCAAGTATATGGTACTGCTAATTCACAGAGGATTCTGTAGGGGATATCCAGGCGATCGAGACAAGATTGAAAGCGCTTTGGTGAAATGTATCTTGTTATCGCACGATGTCGTGCTCGAAGGGAAACTTGCCATTAAGCGAACTGGGGCACATGGGCCTCTTAATCTCATGTACAACTACTAGTAGCATTAGCATGGGATGTCTGCACGTAAGGTAGTGCTCACTACCTCTCACCCACTGTGTGTATGTGAGTAAGTTGACGTCGAGAGCGGGACCCGGGAATATGCAAACTGTGGACTCCGATGATTTATTTGAACACTCCGGACAGAGTGACGTTCCTTGCGTATCTATATAAGTGTCATTGTTAACCGGAACCATTGGCTCATGCACATCTTGGAATGAATGTTGGCGTTGAGCGCTTGAACTGCAGATTTGAGCGCTCGAGCAGTGGTAAAGTCGAATAAGTTACGAGACATGATCAAATGTGGTCTGGTCACATTGCCTGAGGTCTGTTCCCTCCCGCGATGGGCAACGCACTCTCTCTCGTACGCATAGCGCTCGCCGAGTTTCTCGACAATCTCCGCACATTCCAAACACTTCAAGCACGCATACAGCGTTCCCCTGGCCTTCCCCTTCCAAACCCCACTCGCTCGTTTTGGTCCTATCCACCTTCTCCAATTGCCACCCACACTTCTCAGCTCCCGACACATGCAGACTTTGTCATCATTGGCTCTGGCATCACTGGGGCGTCCGTAGCGAGGAGGCTTTTGGATAGCTTGCACGGAGACGGGCATAATGTTAAAGTCCTCATGCTCGAAGCAAGGGACGCATGTTCAGGTGCGACTGGCAGGCAAGTATCACCTCCACTTCTTCATAAACTACATTGACATCTTCCGAAGAAATGGCGGCCACATCTCACCTCCTTTGTATCATGACTATCTATCGCTCAAGCGTGACCACGGACAAGCCGTTGCGCAAAAGATGATTAAATTTAGGCTGGCGCATCTCCAGGAACTACGCTGTGTCGCAGAGGAGGAAGGTATCCTTCCGGAGTCTCAGTGGCGAGAGGTGGAGACCGTGGATGCGTTTTATGACTCGGACTTATTCGAAAGGGCGAAGATAAAGGTGCAACAATACAAAGCAGACCTTCCCTTCGATGCTGAGCATCATCAAGTGTACGAGGCAGAAGAGGCTATCGAGGTGTGTCCCATGACTCAGGCGTATAACTAAACTCATGATTCACATCAGAAATTCCGCCTAGCATCTGACAGCGTCGGGTGCATATCTTGGAGCGCAGGCGCAATCCATCCATACCAATTTGTGACGGGCATCCTCGCAAAGCTTTTATCACGATATCCCGACGAGTAATTATCCATACATTTCCACCCCATACAAAACAAAGTACTAATGTACCCAAAGCTTCTCACTCTGCACCAACACACCATGCACATCCGTCGCATCTCCAACATCCTCCAGCCCCTATTACACCCTCTCCACGCCTCGCGGGAGTGTCACAACCCCACACGTCATTCACGCGACGAATGGCTGGTCAGCGACCCTCCTCGAAAATCTCCGCGCCAAGATCGTGCCATTCCGTGGCAACATGTCCGCCCAGCGCCCAGGACAATCGCTCACGGCTCCTCAACGCTCCTTCGTATTCTACAGCGCAGAAATCGGCTACGACTACCTCACGCAACTCCCCGGCGGCGAATGCGAGTTCATGCTAGGCGGAGGATTCGCGCAGGATGGGGACGAGGGGTACGAGGCGATGGGGAACACGGACGACACCACCTATAGTAAGCGTATCGGCGCGCATTTGTCCGGCGTTCTTCCGCGGTATTTTGGAGAGGATAACTGGGGAAAGGAGGGCGTACCTTTGGAGCTGGGCGATGGTACTGAAGAATGGGCAAAAGGCCGCGTCAAGGCACTGTGGAGTGGCATTCTTGGCATCTCTGTGGACCTGCTACCGTGGGTTGGCCGCCTGCCGCGTGCAGTGTCTGGTAGAGCTGAGCCGCCGTTGAGTTCAATGGTAAGAAGTGAGAAAGAGGATGGTGTAGAGCGGCTTCATGTGGGTGCTGCGCCGGGGGAGTGGATTGCAGCAGGGTACTCCGGCGAGGGGATGGTTCACGCATGGTTGAGCGGGAAGGCTCTTGCGGAGATGATACTTGGGCGTGAAGTCGAAGGAGGTCTTGGAGAATGGTTCCCGGATATTATGAGAGTTACCGAGAAGAGGTGGAAGAAGGCGAAAGTAGAGAATTTACTGGACGCCCTAAAAGAATAATTATGGTGCGTCATTGAGCGATTGTTTACTGCATTCTGCATCTTTGTGGCACATAATTTAGAACAGATTCCCCAAACTGTGCGCAAAGAATTGCCCTCGACTTGAGGGCTGAAAGTCCTTGCCGGGTTCGCATGGACACGATAGCAGAAGGTTTATACTGGTTAAAGTCTTGTCCTACACATCCGAAAAGGTCGTTATATATAATAGTATTCCAACTTGTGAATGTCCACTCAATACGTCATCTAATTAGCCAAGCGCTGAAGCCTTTCGTGACATAGTCTTGCCACTACAGCCCCATCAATGGGAATGCTTGTACCCTGAAAACCTTCAGGGTACGCCATCGCTGGGGTGTCAGGATTTGTGAAGTACCTACACAAGGATTTTCAGACGATAGCGGGACGAAAGTCGACGCACTCACTCGTTGCCCCAGAATCCGTAATGTACCATGCCTAGGGCGCGAGTGGTATACTCGTAGTCATAGGCAAAACCCCCAGGGAAGAAGAATTCCATTACAGTAGCTCGAGGTGATGGCCTCATCCACACTAGCGACGTAAGTCCATTACCGTGGACTCCCATCATGATCTGCGGAAAGTCATCGTCATGAGGGCCCAAACCAACAGGAGAATTCATCACGAACCGTGGTCCGCGCTGCAAGAGTGATTTGTTCGGCTCGAGTAAGCTTGTCCATGCTAACAATGTTCACCTCATAACCATGTTCGTCGCGCAGTTTATACAGCTCCTCAACAAGACGTTCATGGTCCTCTTGTATGAGCATACGACGTCCCCATTCTTGGCGTGATATGTAGGTGATGACCGGCGTTTGCGCCATATCGCCGACTGTATTTGCATCCAGACCACACACACGAATGACGCTGGCGCGCATGGTACTCCACCAATGTGCACTACCAGGCAAGGTGGATGGCACTGATGCTGTTCGCCCGGTGTTCTGGAAACTGGTGCCATGCATGGCAGCAGCTCGATCAGTAAATATAACGCGGTCCAACATGATTGGGCGTCCCATTGCAGCGCGGTCTTGCCAGTCAGCAGAGTATTCCGTGGTTAAGGAAGGAAAGGCGCTGCGCAGGACCCATTGATTCATGCGGGAATAGTCCCTCCAATGGTCTGCGTCAGCATGCGGAAAGAATATTCGGCGGAGAGCGGGAAGGGCGGAATTCCCCATGTCGTCAATGGCGGGATCCATAGAGGAGTATGTACGCCAAAAGCCAAAAAAGAGCTCTGCTGACCAGTGATAGTAGTGGGTGATGCTGGTATTTGATTGAATAATTCATTTGGGCAGGATACTATCTTCTGATACTTACAACTGAGGAGGATCATTGACAATCCACTGGGGTATCATGGGAGGTTGAGCATCCAGCAGACACTATGATGGCATTTGTCACTCACTGTAACGCCGTCGATGGACTCAGCACTGGAGCCGAACAAGGATTCGGCTTGCTTTGGGGAAACGACTCGCATCTCGCGGTCGCCTGGAGTTCGACTATCGACGGCTTCCTTGCCATTGTGAATCTCCACGCCAGTAGAGGTTATGGTCATAAGATCAGGAATACTGTCTGGGTAATCTGTCACGACAAAAACGGTGCCATTTAAGACAAACAGGTTATCCAAAATAGTCCAACCTATAGAAAGCTGGTTAGGGAGAGGGTCTGCGAGGATGATTGGACGCACCAGGGACATGAGATGCTACACGGGTGTTTGGGATGGAGCCTTTTGACCAGGCTACTCGCGTTCTCCAGTGTTCCGCAAGAGTGATAGGTCGTGGATTGGAGGTGGTGTTGGAGTTATCAATGTAGGTGTCGTCCGAATGTTGGACACCAGAGCCGGCTGTGGAGAACCATAGCAATGCAACGAATACAAGAACAATAAGAAACGCCTCTCTTCGTGTTGGCGACGACAGACTATGCATTGAGCGGGCAAATGAACGATGGGCGTTTGCACCTAGCCCCGAATAATAAAATAAATCAGCTGGGCGCAATACGGAAATGGCAGTACGTCATTCTGATTACCTTGCAACTTGCAAGCAAGGTATTCTTGCAGATTGGAATTATTTTTCCCACCCTTCCTGGTCCTTTTTGGGGCACGTGATAATTGCTTCTTAAGTACTTCTTTCAGTTGAAAAAGAAATCTGCTCGTGGATCGTCGGTGTTGAACCTTGGTCAAAGTTCAGCGTTGTGTAGAATAATGTTATGTGACAGCGCGATACTTGTGGCCACATCGCTGTTGAAAAATCCTCAAGAAAGGAGTTCATCGCGGTCATAGTGGGTCGCGTGGATCCGCAGAAATTGAACTGAGGTCCAGAGGGAAATCATATCAGAGCAGATATCAGCCCACTGCACAAGGCGAAATTTCAATTCCAATTATGCTAACCTTCCGAGAGCGTATTTGCGGAAGACTTCGATAAAGCCATTCAAAACTTAAAAGGTTTACGCGAAGGACCGTTTGACATTGTCAAGGCGGCTTCAAATTCGGCGCATGCGAAAAGTGACGACTAGGGACGGGCTAAGAATAGATCAAAGCAAGTGGAAAGAAAAGGGACATCCAGTGGGCCATGATATACGATACTTTGTCGGAAAGGCGGCACAAAGAGCGCGATTCTTATGGACATGTTCGATTTGTTCTTCCTGTCGTACACAATCATATTGCATTACGTAAATTAAGTACGTTCTCTCCTATCCATCCATCTACTTCAATTGTGGGAATGCTCTTGAGTACAGTCGGAAAACGAACGGGACATCAACGGGAATGGCGTATAGTTCGACTGCGAAGTAGAAAGAGGTCGTCAAGCTGCGGATTATGCCTCGAAACTAAGTCAGAAATTGACATCGACATCACGCTGGGCAGAGAAAAGCTGCTACAGAAAGGAGAATGAACAGTGACACCGGAAGCTCAAATCAGCTAATTGTGGAGTGCGTGATTATGTAAGTTAGTCTAACAGGCAGAGTTAATGCCGGCGCCAGGCGGTACTTCCCAAGTTACCTTGTTTGCAAGATATTCTTGCACCTTGGAATTCTTTTCCCCGCCCTCCCTGATCCTTTTTGGGGGCACATTGTCTCCAACCATACGTTCTGGGAAGCGGAGTTGAAAACAACTCGCTGGCGCCTTCCTAGGGACCGGAAGAAGCCGAAGTGGTCCCGAAACGTCTGGATCGAGACTAGGGGCACGTAATAATTGCCTCTTAATTCCTTCTTTCAGTTTATGTAAAAGTAAATCAGCGTTGAACCTTGGGCAAAGTTCGCTGCTTTGGAGCGTTCATTCCCCGTTTGATTTCTGACTGTATTCGAGGGCCATCCTCAGAATTGATGTAGATACCAGCTGTCCGCCAGGCTTGAGCTCGCTATTGATATCGACTAGGCATAGAACCTGTTCTACTGTTTCGATCGATTGTTTTACCGCATATAGGCTTAATTACGGCAGCACGACGCCGAATTTCAGTGAGTTTGGTATCCGTAGTGCGAGGACCTTGTATTTACGAATCTTCTCTCATCCAGAGCAGCCGAAATCTCTGTAATGCGGCCACTACTTGATACTCCTAAAGTGTCAGGCTCTTTAGTCCAGCTGTCCGCCAGGCTTGAGCTCGCCATTGATATCGACTAGGCATCGAACCCCTTCTACTGTTTCGATAGATCATTTTACCGCATACAGGCTTATTTGCAGGCAATACGACACTGGATTTCACCACCTCATGGCGTGAGAAGTGTCACTTTAGACTGTTAGCCCATTACAAAATTCTGCGGTTTAACTTTAAGCAGAGGCTAAGACTTCTTCCGCCATTATGACCACGAACTTGGATTCATGGAAGGTATCAGCCTGTGTGAGCCTGTCCTCGGCATAGTTTACTGTTTACTGCGCTCAGAAGCAAATGCACGACGAATGGATACTCGATTCTCGTTGACGTCAACCAACCAAGAGTCCCATGACACGTGAGTAACACACTCGTTATAGCAGCAACCTCGAGGCCCCACTCAGCACATTCAACAGCTAAATCTGGTGTATCGAAGTAAACCAGTCGGAAGATGAAGATGTAACCTGCAAGTGATGGGGATGGCTTCCTGCCGAGATAGTAGTGTCTCAGCTGTCAGCAGACATGCTATTGCACTTGGAATTGTCTGGCACATGACACATGTCGTCCAAGTATCGCTTCACCTTTTGTCTTGTAATTTCATCCCGCGTTCCTTTCATCTCCTTTCTGTTCTCCTTGTGCTCTCCTACATGTTTATGGTGTACGTTATCTCAGCTAACTTATATGTTAGCTCATACCTAGTCACTCATACTTCTGAACATTGATCTGCAGCGGCGCCCCTGCAGCTTTGCCCGGTCCAATGCGGGTGCCTTGCGTGCTTCCAAGTTGGCAACGGTGAGTTTCTACGTGAATGCTAAAATCACAAAAGCACGTTGCCAATGACATATTGATAACCTAGTATACAATTGGTACCGGCGGTTGCATCGTAGAGTATATTCGGTCAGATCATACAAATGGGAAGACAGCTATTTCAAGACTCCGCATTCATATGTTACATAGCAGTTCGAAGAGTGTCCACAAGTTCGGAATGCATTTGAGAACGTGCCGAAATACTGCAAGGGAAGGTGACAGGGTGACTACAGCAATGAAACTGTAAGTGGTGGGAAGCTTGGAAGACCCGTGGGGAAATCAAGTACCGAGTGAGTCCCGTCGTAAACTCGGGGGTGAAAGTGATTGTTTTGCCATCATCATCTTTGGCCGAAGAAATATTTAACGTGACCAACATGGTTGCAATGGCAGACCACACGGAGGCATCAGCAGCATAGCGACCTGATTGTAGAATGTCTTTGCTCATCGAATCAAAATCAAAAATCCCACTCACCTGGACATATACGTCGGCCCATGCCAAAAACATATTGTGCAGGGTCGTCATCTGTCAATTGTCCGTTATCGTCGATGAACCTCTCTGGCATAAAACGACACGCGTCGTGGTATCTCTTTTCATCCCTTGAAATGGCCCTAAAATCATGTCAGTATATTGAAAACTAAGCAAAATCTAATAGTATCTGACCATACGTTGTACACAACGGTTGCCCCTGATGCACGAAATTAAAACTACCCGTTCATTGGACTAAAATGACAGACCTTTTGGGATGAAATAACCGTCGTATATATCTTCGCTCGTGGTAGCATGTGGTAGTCCTGTGAGTGTCTTCAGAAAATGTGAAATCACTCAACGAGGAAATTTACCAAGAGGTACAACGGGTTCCCAACGGAGAGTCTCCCGTAGCACTGCATCAATATAAGGTAATGATGCTCTGTCCTCGAATGTAGGTAATTGATCTCTTCCAAGCACTAAGTTGATCTCCGCTTGTGCGCGTCGCTGAACATCTGGATATAACACCATGGCGAGAACAAAAACCATCAAGGTTGAACTAGTCTGTAAGGAGTTTAAGCAGCAGACAACTTGAAGATGATTCACATCTGCTTACTGTCTCATATGCAGCTGCATAACATGCATATGTAACGTCGCTCATAAATATGTAAGATTACTCACCCGCAAAAGCAGTAGAAGCCGCTTTCTTCAAGGCAGGCTCGAGCACTGGCCTGAGTGCTTCACCTTGCTCCCCTATTCGTTGCAAATGTTCTCCCACCATCGATGCTCGACTCGAGATCGAGTTGTCGGCCTTCGCAAGCGTAGAATTATCAATGTCCACTAATAATGTCGAGAAGAGCAGATGTCTACCATATGCTGCTTCGCATAGTCAAATGGCACATTCACCATTTCTTTGGAGAGGTTGGTCGAAATTCGCGCATCACGTTTGATCGAGGATCCGGGGCACCAATCAGGTAAATTCAGTACTGCAAAGCACATAGAATGATTAACTTTTCTTTGCAGAGAAGCCGAACACTCACGGAATGGGAACGTTTTAAGTATCATTGCTCTTTCTGGGGTCATCATGACAATGCCAATATCCATTGCATTTATGACAAGAAGAACCAGTGGATCATCACGAGCAACGATTTCGTAGTCATATACTACTGACATCGTGACAGAGGACGAGAACCTGTGGGCAACTTGATAATTGCTCAACGTTGACAAAAAATAAATAGCTAACGTTGCGAAGTGGACATGGTAATGTTGAGGGTCATCAATTAGGTTGACGATCATCTCACGAGCCCGTCTGATCTGCATTGGACGAAACTTGAGGGCAGAGTCAGCACGGAAGGTTTGGTGGACGATTCGTCGGCTAAGACGCCATTCATCACTATAGCGTGTAAATGCCATGTTGTATGACCAGCCGAACCTGTCTGCACTTCAGATTTATTGTATTGGTACAGAAGAACATCAGTGGCACATACGGCTCGACTGTAGCCAAGTATGGTCGATCGGCGTAAATCCGAGAACGCTTGTCCATTAAGGCTTGGGCAACATGTTGAGAATTGATCACAACCACTTCCTGGTCTAGAATTCGCGCGAAAATCAAGTCTCCTGAAAGCATAGTTTGCAACACATTGCATAGCCAAACTATCGTCAACGTACCATAAGCAGCGCCCCATTGAGTG
>KV448186.1:0-86758 GCA_001658105.1 Rhizopogon vinicolor AM-OR11-026 | reverse complement strand
TTATGAGAATTATAAAGTGCTATAACAGCTATAGTTGCTATAGAAAATCATGTTTGTAATATGTCTACTTTGTAGTGCTATGGTGGGCTATGATGTGCTATAGCAGCTATAGTGGCTTTATAACTACCTAAAATATGTGGCTCATCTATAAAGTGCTATACTGCCAAGGGCTTTTTCCTGATAGGCTCACTCAGAGGAAGAGGCGCCATTAAAACCTGCAGCTAAGTCAAGTGGATTTGATCTTATCTATTTTACATTTTCTCTCACAACTAGCTGCTGGCAGTTTGAAGTTTCTGGTTTCCTGGATGTATTATTACTACGTCTTGTTGTTGTCTCATCTACTTGTTGTTTGTTGTCTAGTACTCATGTAACACAACCACAAACAAATGTGCTCAGTTTCACTCTCCCAACATGCTTCAACAATTGTTCCCCACTCAGTACTATGCAAATTTCTTGAAAGGCACGCAACTAGCCTTGACTGTTGAATCACCCACAAAAGCTGAAGGATAATTCAAAGAAAGGTATGCAGCATTTTCTTCCACAGGCAAATTTCTTGGAAGGCTTTCGCCCGGTATCTTTATACTGGATCTGTACTTTCTGCTAACTTCTTTCCCCCAGTTTCTACATTCATGGATTGCATGACCTTCCAAGTCCAGTCTCCTGTTTCCTTGCACCTTCAGCACCAGGAGTTTTCTCTGGTTATTCATGCTCTGCTTCAACTTGGATTCTGTGGTGTGGCAAGTATAGTGCAAACTACTAGCTAAAATATCTCGGACATGATTCCGCCACCTTCTTCTACATCCTCATCCCCATCCATCCCTACTATCCCCCCACCAACATCCACTTCACCGTCAGCATCCACCTCACCCTCCGCGTCTCGCGAGAAGAGGTACAGCGGATCGACAACCTCCGCGAGGGCCTCACCGCGTTCCTCCACTTCATCGCTGCTCATGGCCACGTGTGAAATGTGCACGACTTGCCACTTGTCTGCATAGGTGTCGCTTGCCTAGCAAAGTAGTGGAAGGTGGTTGAGATCGGTTGAAAGTGTAAAACCATCAGAATTGAGAGTAAAGTTACGCACATTCATCCGTTTCTTCTTAAGCGTCATCTTGCGTTCGATGTTCTTGTAGTACGCGCCCGGCCCCCGTTTGTCTGTGTCCCCATTATCGAGAACAAGTAAAAATTCATTTGGCACTTCCTGTTCAATTTTGACAGTCTCGTAGTCGCGCACGAAGTGGAATGCTGTTGCTTTATTCTCCTCCCCCCCCTTAAGTGCCAGCCGCTCCTCTTTAAAATCCAGGGCATCGGCGTCATCCCTCGTTAAATAATATGCCAGGAAGTGATCCCCGTCGCTTTCCATCGGACGCAGAATCGCGCAGTCCAGCCGTGGGTCCTCCGTGTCCACCGGCCGTTCACCCGGGCGCTCGCTAAAGCGGAACAAGTCGTACGCATTCGCCCATATTTCTGCATCTGGGAGCACCTCGTAGGACTCAACGGCCGTAACTCCAGTCTTATTGGGATGAGTGAGGGTCGCGAGGTCGAGGGATGCGCAAGCAGCGAAGCCGGCTTCAATTGTACGAAGTTGGGCCTCGTGCGAGACATCAATCGGTTGCAAGGGTTGTTTTCTGTACATCGCAAACCAGAAATGCCAAGGCTAGATACAACAACAAATGAAACGTACGGTTCTTGTGATGACGGAGTGCGCTGCACGCCTTCGCGGCTGAGGTACTCTGTTTTTCGGAGCCAGGGTACGTGTGGAGGGAGAGGCGTCGATGACCCTGGTGCCGTCGGTATTGCACCATTTGTGTAGGGTGTTGCAGACGCCGAAGGGTCACCGAGAAGGAAGCGGTCCTTCGGGTCGAGGGGAGGGGGGTTATCCGGGTCAGGATTTAGTGCTACAGACGATATGGGCCAATATGAGATAACACATGATCCCTGGAGTATCACATACAAGTATCCTCGCCATCCTCCTCCCATAGGCACTCCCACCGCCCAAGATCTAGAGGCATACCGCACTCCGCATCAACAATCACAGGAAGAGGGGTGTCGTTTGCGATCGCATTGAGAAACTGTGGTCGAGCATAACGTAAGGGGTCGGTAGGAATATTGAGTAGTTTTGGGGGACATGGAGGTGCGGGGAGCGGATTCGAATACCGGACGCGGACAAGCAGGTCCAATTTGCTATGAATAATCAACCAATGACCGAAGTAAGGAAAGTGGTTCGTACCTCTTTCTGAGACTCATTTGCCCAAATGGTTATCACTAGGAGTACTGAGTGTTGACGCGTTGGAGTTGTAACGTCGAGGTTTGAACTAGTATTGACTGTGTTACGTACATAAATAAACAAATTGAGGCAGATCAAAAAGTTACTACCAATATTTAATACACGAGTACCGCAACGAAGGTAGAATCCTGCATTGCTCTCCAGCTTCTATTTGCCGACTCTGCCCAATGGCTGAAACATCTGACATTACCGCAGAAGAAATTGCAAAAGCTGCTAAAGCAGCATTCGAAGAGTCTCAGTTGCTTCCTACCGCTGTCAGAACAGATGCACTCGCGAAGATCAAGCAACAGCTGGAGGCTAACAAAGCCGAGATACTCGCAGCAAATAAACAGGACATGGAGGTGCGCATCGTTTCTCGGTTCAACACACATAATGATCCTCACATACCAAGGTCGCGCAAGTCGAGGTCGATGCAGGCAGGATATCGAACGCCATGATGAAGCGTCTCGACCTCGGAAAGGGCGACAAGTGGGATTCCATGCTCCAGGGCGTGCAAGATGTCGCAGACCTTCCCGATCCGACTGGAGTCATCTCCTATGCTTCACAGCTCGATGACGACCTCGAGTTGTACCGCGTCTCGTGTCCGATAGGCGTCCTTCTCGTGATTTTTGAAGCACGTCCTGAGGTTGTGGTGAATATTGCTGCTCTCGCGATCAAGTCGGGTAGGTCTCGTATTTCCAGATTGTGCTGCGTGCAAACAAGGTAATTTCAGGAAACGCTGCGATCCTCAAAGGCGGAAAGGAATCAACCCACACAACAAATCTACTTGCGAAAGCAATCTCGCAGGGGTTGGCGCAGACTTCACTCCCGAGCACGTATGTCCAAACCATCCAGACGCGTGCAGAAGTTTCTGCGCTGCTGGATCTCGACCGCTACATTGACTTAGTCATCCCTCGCGGAAGCAACAGCCTTGTCAGGGCGATTCAGAACAGCACGCGAATACCGGTCATGGGGCATGCGGATGGACTGTGCCATGTTTATCTCGATGAATCCGCTGACTGTCAAAAGGCCATCCGCGTGGTGGTTGACTCAAAAGTGAGGCATTTGTGCAGACGCAACGATCATACTCTCACCACAACACCTGTTAGACGGATTATCCATCTGCTTGCAATTCTGCAGAAACCCTTATTGTGCACACCTCTCTTCTGAACACTGTGTGGCCGCAAGTCGCAGAAGCACTTCTGGCAGCAGACGTCCATCTCTTGTGTGATTCACACACCTTGTCAGCACTCGCCTCGCTTCCCAACCTCTCTGAAAAGTTCTCGAGTCATGTCCAGTCGTCCACGGAATCCTCCTATTGTACCGAGCACCTTGACCTTACGATGTCTGTCATAGCTCTGCCTTCCCTGCATTCCGCGATTCAATTCATCAATTCTCATTCCTCTCATCACACGGATTCCATTGTGACAGAGTGCGAGCGCGCAGCGTCCGCATTCTGTCGAGGAGTGGATTCTGCAGGGACATTTGTCAATGCCAGCACACGCTTTGCAGACGGATTCCGCTATGGCTTCGGTACTGAAGTGGGGATCAGTACAGGGAGGATACATGCGCGTGGGCCAGTAGGCCTTGAGGGACTCGTCATTTACAAGTATACCTTGAGGAGCAAGTCGGAGAATGGTCATATCGTAAGGGAATTTGGTGTAGGAGAGGGAAAGAAGAGCTTCAAGCATGCAGCAATTGCAACAAATAGTGTAGTACCATTCTGAATAGAAATGAGTAGTGAAGCAGTTCAACCGATCTCATGATTCAGCATCCTGTTCCAATTTTGCCTTCTTTGCAGTAGGGCTGGCATCACCTTCTCCATCTTCTGCTCTCCGTTTAGTTGGTGCATCTGCTTCGGTGGGCTTCTTTTTCCTCTTCACAACCAACGATGTCAAGTCGTTAACCAATGCTGGTTGTCCGGGGACAGATACCGGCCGAGCGTTCAATTCTGCATCGAGTGCCCTCGCGGCCATTGCAGGAGCAGACTCTGTTAGTTCATTGGGAGTTGTCTTAAGTTCCTCGACCTATGCGAAAGCTTGTCGGTATATACACACACCCCGAACCTGCAAGAACTCACCTTGAGAGCGAGGTCTTCTTTTAACCCTTCGCACTCCTTGATTTCAGCTTCCATCTGACTCCTGGTCAAACTCCGCACTGCATTTGCATGTGCACCCGAGCTAGTAGCCTTGCCTTTGCCCTTTCTATCTGCCTTGACGATTTGAATGGGCGCAGGGAGCAACTTTCCATCTATTCCATCATGGAGTTCTACTAGACGAGCATCAACACTTTCCAGAGCTTTCTCCGCATGGATGATAGCATCCGAAAGGCGTCCAGAGGTTAGGTCAAGCACTATGCTGAGCTTGTAGTGTGCTTCAGCAATTTGACGCGATGAAATCGGGAGAAGATCGATTTTAATTGCAAGTCCCTCCGAGTAATCGGTGATGGCTTGGTCAAATTTCTCTGCAAGGTTGTCTGTTATTATGCAGACCTTAGACGAGTAAAAATATCGGCGTACCCGTTTCAAGAGACACATCTCCAAGAGCAATATACGTCTCAGCCAGCTTCATTTTGATGTCGTCATCTTCATCCTTGCCTTTCTCGTAAATCGCGCGCGCAAGCTCCAAGACTTCCCATGCGGCATTGAAGTCGTCTTCTGGTTCTACATCTTCCCCTTCACCATCTTCTTCGTCGCCCGCTTCCTCTTCTTCAATCGCGGCTTGGCCGAAAAGGTCAACACCTTGTTCGTCAGCGTCTCCAGAGAACAAGATGACAGGGCCCTTCCCATTGACGCCAGCGCCCGAAGCTACTCAGTGATCAGCTGAGGCGACGCTGGAGTAAATCGAATACGTCACATACGTTTCTCCTCTGCTTCCTCTCCGTTCTCGGGCTGCTCTTTACCCAACACTGAAGCCTGCGATATCGCATTCTCTAGCAGTGCCTTTCCATACGAGAAGTAAAGATCAGCTGTTTCTGGTGCATCCTCGCCATGCTTCTTTGTTCTAGTAACATGAACGCGTAGCGCGTCAGAGTAACGGTCAAATGAATCCAGTTTTGGTCACGTACTGGAGTTCCAAAGCAGTGGCGTAATGTTCGACTGCTTGCTCGTATTTTTTGAGGGCGAATGCGCGTCTGGCATGTTCAAGAGCGGTCTCCACAGTTATATCTGGTGTAGACACGTCAATTACATTTCTCTTCGTTTCTTTAGGTCGCTCCCTGCATTTATGAACGAGATTTTCAGTTCCACAAGAGTGTACTACGATGCGCGACTCACGAAGCCATTCTGGAGTGATTTAGACACTCTGTAGTAATGAGGTTGGTGACGGTAAAGAACAAAGTGCAGCCAGCGTCTTCGGGAAGTGTGGTGTGTTGACGCGACTTCCGATCAGTGGCACGGAGTCTTTGAGGCGCACAAACCATAAATTATTTACTGGCATCGGCAAAACATGGTATTCAAGAGGCTTGCACAAGCTCAACTACTAGATTATACAGACAAAGGTTGAAAAGAAAAGAATGGGGGGTTCCAGGCAATATGATATCCGTGAGTGTAAACGAGAGTGAGAATAGTGAGCGATGGATAGCAATATAAGACGGAAAATAGACGTTAGACGCGTGGATGAAGAAGGTCCAAAGCAAAGTTAAATGAGCGATGCAGTCCCGCTTTGCTGCTGGAAAGGCTGTCTTGACGGATCCTGGGCAACAGGATTGAAGCTTGAGCCAAAAGCGCTACTTCCGTAGCTGGATCCAAAGGAAGAGGATCCGTTGACGGCACCAAACTGGGGCAGGGAGTTCGTGGTTGGCAATGTAGATCCATCCCCAGTACTTGGGGAAGACATGGAATACATCGTAGCCCTGAAAGGATTGGCTCCACCCGCCGCCCCGGTTGCCTGGGGCCGCAGCCCAACCCCAAGCGTGGGCCATGCGGGTGGCTGTATGTTCATCGCACCTACACCAGTAGGCTGCGGTCCGGTGCTTGAAGCACCAGTGCCAAGGGTAGTAGTCCCATTCGGTGCTGATGTAGAAGATGGGTTATTGGGCATACCGGTGGCACTGGGAGTAGTAGGGCCGGACTGTGGTATTGGAGGCAGTGATTCCAACAAGGATGCCCCAAAGGACGACGTCGGTTTAAACGGCTTGAGGCCACTGAAGCCAGTCATTTGGGGCTTTAGCTGGCTACCCGGTGCCGAGCTCGAAGAGGTGATGGTAGCACCAGTAGGTTGTGATGACAGCGACGAAAAGGAAGAAAATAAATCTGATGCGGTCGACGCAGTCGTAGTAGAAGATGTGCTTTGAGGGTTGAGTGTTCCAAAGCCACTAGGACCAAACGCAAAGGACGAGGCAACACTCGAGATCGATGATTCGCCATACGCTCCAAACAGGCCCGTCTGTTGAGGCTGTTGAGGCTGAGGTGGTACCGAATCGGTAGGTGGACCACTGTTTGAGTTTCCGATACCCATGGCCAACTCCATCAGTGTTGGTGGCTTTGGTACTGGCGGAGCTGGTGTGGTAGGCACTCCAAACGGATTACGCGAACCAGTCTGATGAGATTTGACTGGCTGTGCTGCTGGTGGCGAGGTGGAAGATGACTGCGTTGTACCAAAATTTGTGAGGGGGGTCGATGCAGGTCGAGTGGGGATGTCAAACGACGTGCGCGTTCCATTGATTTGTCCAAACTGTGCAGTTGAGGGAGGCACCTGCGTAGCGAATCCGTTCAAGGACTGAGTGAATGATGATTGTGACGGCTGAGGTTGGGAGGTGCTTGATAGGTGGAAGGGAGTGCTAGTTTGCCCAGCAGGCTGCGACTGGGGCGAGAAAGCGTTCGTTGCGCTCAAGTTGAACGCTGGTGCGCCTGTCCCTTGCATCATCATGCTTTGTCTAAACGGGTTCGCGCCAGTTGATTGAGGCTGCACGAAACCTGTGCCTGGAAAGCCAGTGGGCTGGGGTTGCAGGAAGGTGGAGAAAGGTCGATGTTGAGGTTGAGAGATTGGCGGTTGCAGACCAAAGGCATTAGGTTGAGCTGACTGGAAGGACTGAGCAGGGAAGGCAGTGACCTGCGGTTGTATTCCATTGGGGAAAATGAAAGGTTGACCTTGGAAAGCACCAGTCATTTGTCGTTGAACGAAAGGATTGTGGGGCGGGTGTTGACGAAAGGACGTCGGGCTACAGCGAAATATCAGCAACGAAGAGATACTGTCGGCCACTCGTGGCTTACCTGCCACTAGTAGGATTGAACATGGTAGTTTGATCTTCCTCAACAGAAGTAAAGAAGTCTGTCACAGCCTGACTAGCTTCAGGCTTGGAGGCGGGGCTTGAGACTTGCTTGGGTGGAGCATCTGATGTGGATGCAGTGGACGTTGATGGGGTCGCTTGCGATGGCGAGGCTGGAAGGAGTCAGACATAATCATGGAAGCAAACTTATTTAGTGACCTTTGGGCGCCGAAGGAGCTCCAGTGCGATTTCTGCCGTTCCTGTCAGCAGATTCCTTATTCGTCCTGTACTCGATTCTGTTCTGCTCAAAACTGGGATCATTCAAGTATTCTTGGAGTGCACCCGCCAGCGATACAGGGGCCTTGTAATACGTATGAGCGGCCTGACAAATGCAAGAAGTCTTTACTCACATGCTTCAGGTTTGGGATGGGAACATTGAGTAGATTCTGCAATTTCTTTGCGACGCCCAAGTACTCGACCACCCTCTCTGTCTGGGAGCAGAAATGTCGATATATGGACAGAGCCTGCTCAGCGTCAACCTTGGACATCTCGAAATAGTGTTCTAGGATTGCTCTGAGTGAGAAGGTGACAAGTGTGGCTGGGCAACAAACCTAATACATTGATGACGCCTTCATTCCCAGCCTGGAAAAGAATGAGTAAATCCTTAACGAGCATGCGTAGGGCAGTTATTGTTAATTCATCCTCTAAATCATCGAGATAAAACTGAGAAATGCTGTATGAGTCGAGGTTAGCAGACTGAGGGAGATGTGAGCGTACCCTGCACTCTACCAAGGTGTCGATCATTGTTTGCACGGTCTTCGTCTCACGAAGCAGACCCTTCTCGACAGCCATGACGCGTAGTTTCCTTCCCATTATAGTTTTGCTTCTTTGAGGAGCCTTTGACTTGGTTGATGCAGATTTTGGAGCACTGGTGTAGGCCATGTCTTCTTCGAGGGAATGATTGAGGCGCATATCACGATTTGACTCTGCTTGAACGCGAATTGCGTCATGCTTCAAGTCGCGATAAGCACGTATGCGGGAGTCCAGGTAGATGGCATAGTGTTGGAGATTCTGGGGAGCGTTGTAACCTAAAATATAATGAAGTGAATTTAGATGTGGAAGTATTATGAAGCCATACCTTCCCAGTTACCAGCTGAGACATTTCGGAGACGGAGAATTTCGGAAGAAGATAGATGGGAGAGGACGTTGTCTGTTGCACCATTACGAATCATAGTGTGCAGCACGATTAGTGCCTTGAAGACGACCTAGGTAAAGTGTAAGTTGAATTTGAGAGTGATAGGATATATATGACGTACGATGGCATTGGGTTCGCGAAGACGGGGAACGAGTGCTTTGCAAACATCATGGACAGCACCGTCTTCAGACCAAGTAGCAGCAATGATGGGATCTAGGTACTAGAGGGGGTGAGGGTGGAAAAGAAGGGTAAGTGTAGATTGAGGAAATACCTTTGCCTTTGGAGGAGCTGCCTTTGGCTTACAGGCTAGCTTGACTGTCTTGTCGAAGCTGGACATGACGACGAGGACGTCGACGATGCAATGGCAGACCTTGGCAATGGCATATCTGGCATTTCCACTTCCTCAATTCTCAAATCAAACTCAGCTCCGCCAGCTTCCGCAGAACATGACGATTCAATGGAAAAACTCAAAAGTATTCTATAATAAATTACTACAAACTTGAAGAGCATCATGATCCCGAGTATGTTGCACGTTGGAATATTCAGTCATTGGATCCAGCTTGATCAAACCCGACATGACCGTCGTACAAAGTATGGTACCATCACCACGTGGTTGAATAATTTACCTCCGTTTTGAACTTTCACCACTACATAGCTAAGCTCCCGTCCCCTACTAGACTAACTAGCATTGTAAGGCATTGCCCCTAGCCTCCAAAGTGTTGTCCTGAGCCCTCTGCACTGGCTCACGAGCTGACAGGATCTTACCCTCACCGTGGGTGATCCAGCACTTAGCGAACTCGCTACGGTCACACAGGCGCTTCCCTATCTCTTACTTCCAGCCATGAATTTCTCTGTTAACTTCCTACGTACCAATCCAGCTGTCAAAGCCTCCGCAGCATTCCGCCGTAGGGGCATCTCCATTCGTCATCTCGCCTTCACCTTTGCCTTTTCCATAGCATTGCTCACCCTGTATTACAATTATCTTCGACATACCGTCGTTCCATTCCCAGCCGACGTCATCCACTACCCTCAGGAGACACCAGAGGTCTGGGAAGCCAGAGCTCTTCAAGTTAAGAACGCTTTCTTGCATGCCTATCATGGTTATGAGCGTTTCGCTTTCCCGAAAGATGAACTGTGTCCGGTATCGAATGGCAGCATCGACAAGTGAGCACATTATATACCTTCTATTGCCTCAAATCCACTCACGTATCACCACAAGCTTCAATGGATGGGGTGTCACTGCAGTAGACTCCCTCGATACCATGCTCATGATGGGATTGCAACCAGAGTATGACCGCGCAATGTCTGCCATACATAATATGAACTTTTCCCTGCCCATAGCGAGTGACTTTCTTTAACACTGATCACTCCATCCTCAACTTTCCCATAGAACACTCGTGTACCATTCTTTGAGACCGTCATACGTTACCTTGGCGGCCTGCTCTCCGCCTATGCAATGACTGGTGACGACATATTGCGCACTCGCGCTGATCAACTTGGAACAATATTAGCCCCAGCATTCAACACTTCCAGTGGGTTTCCTTCGTTTTCCGTAGACACTGTCAGGTAATACCCCTTCTGTATGTATGTATGTATATATGGCGCTGATATTGTTTCCTTTCTTTAGAGGTACAAGCAATGGTCCCAAGTTTGGAGGCTTGGCAGAAATAGCAAGTTATCAAATGGAGTATGCTTACCTCGGCAAAATTACTGCTAAGAAGGAACACGTTGACCGAGTGAGTTCAAACCCCAACTCTATCGCGCAAGATTGAGCGTATATTCCATTTTAAACAAACACTGTTTAAAGTTTACAGCGGCCACCCATAACCTCCACAATGCTGAATTGCGCAAATACGGCGGTATGTATCCGATGCATTGGGATTTATCGTCAGGCCAGGCGACAGACGGTGCGTGCATGATGCATAGTAAATAATTACCTGCTGACTAGCGTCTCTGATTTCCAGCACATCTTTCCGTCGGCGCAGCCTCTGACAGCGCTCACGAGTATACACTCAAGCAGTACCTAATGACTGCTCGCCAGGACACTGCAAACCTCGAGATGTGTAAGATTTTGTCCAATAAGCTTTCGTCTTTTCTTAACCACATAATAGACCTCCGCTTCACCTCCCATGTTCTTAATAACTTGATGTTCATCTCACCGAACCGCCACCTACTGTATGTCACGGACTCAAACTTGTATAGAGGCGGCATCCGGCACACACACTCCTTCGAACACCTATCTTGTTTTTTGCCTGGCCTACTCGCGCTCGGTGTCCACACTCTTCCGCTTAATCATCTCGAAGATGTTGGATTGAACTTCACTGAGCTGGCGGATGACCTACTTCCCGAACACAAAATGGGTTATGAAGAGCTTGCCTCGTTCAATCTTACGGATTTACATCTATGGGCTGCTGAAGGGCTGGCACAGACCTGCTACTTGACTTACGCTGACCAGCCCACTGGATTGGGACCCGATATCATTAGCATGCGATCTGGCGGCTTATATCCTGAGATAACGTGGATGGAGGCGATGCAAGAATGGAAAATAAAAGGTCGAAGAGGTCCCCCACCTGGAGTGGGAGATAAGCACCCTTGGGCGGGAGATGGTAACAATACTACAGATATGTTAGATCGTGAGATCTCCATTGATCGGAGGGACTATTACATTCGGGACTCTCAATATCAACTAAGACCTGAGGTGAGCAAAGGCTTTTCGCTATGATCTTCGCTTTCTTTACTACTTTTTTAGACTGTGGAGTCGCTTTACATCCTGTATCGTGTCACTGGTGATGTCAAATGGCGGCATCGTGGATGGGCTATCTTTCAGGCCATCGAACGGGAAGCGAAAACTCCATCGGGGTATGCCAACGTTAAAATGGTGGATACCTACCATCCAGAACAGCGTGATGTGATGCCTAGGTTCGTGCTGCGTCGCATTCACTCTATACCTCCGTCTCATATCGTTACGACAGCTATTTCTTGGCCGAAACATTGAAGTATCTCTATCTTCTCTTCCGGGAAGAGGATATTGTACCCTTGGATGAATGGGTATTTAACACAGAAGCTCACCCACTGCCTGTCTTTGAATGGACAAAGGAAGAGAAAGAAGCGTATGGTATACCATGATATGTACTCTAGAGATACCACCGTTTAGTGGTTACGGACTCGAGCACAACATGTCTACGTAGCGATATTTGATGATTCTCGTGTTGTACCATCGCCTTTCGCACTTGCTTAGCCCAAGCTTTTTTTTTGCCTAACGAGTCACGAGGAGACAAGCAACTGTATACGGTGGCGGGCCGGTCCGGAAGGTTTATGGAGTCTACTTACTGTTAAACGGAAAGTTCGGCGTGCAGTTTGTAGGGGAACCACCAGCGTCAAAGGCCCTTCCCTGCTACCCCATTCTCCTCAGTCCACCATCATGTCGAGTTTGAAGCAGGGCGAATTTGTTGGATCTCTTGATTGTGGCACAACGTATGGCTATTGAGCTGTGGATCTTCCTCGTGATTACTGACTGGTCAACGCCGGCTGGACCCATGATTGCAGATCTGTGCGGTTTATCGTCTTTGACCAGTATGCAAACATCGTCTCTCAGCACCAACAGGAGTTCCCGCAGTATTACCCGAACCCAGGGTAAGTGGTCGTTGGTCAGCCCCTAGTTTCCTAGCCGCTTGATCCCTTATCGGTGCTGTGCGTACGTAGGTGGCATGAGCACGACCCGGAAGAGATACAACAAGTCTCTGAAGCATGCATTGCTCATACTTGTGAGAAACTCGAGGAGGCAGGATGGGCCAAGGAGAGTGTGAAGGTGATCGGTACTTGTGTTCATCCTACCTCGAAGAAGTCCCAATCGATCATGAATGACAGGAATCACGAACCAGCGTGAAACCACTATTGCGTGGAGTCGGACAACAGGCAAACCTTTGTGCAAGGCTATTGTGTGGACCGACTCTCGTACGAAGAATATTGTCGCTCACTTTGAGCACGTGCTAGCCACGACCGGACTCGAGGTGGAGTTTGGGCAATTTAAGAGAGGAGATGAAGGTGTTGAAGCCCTTCGTGACATGTAGGTGATGTACTTGTGTCAGCTCTAGTTACTCACTCCATGATAGTACGGGACTAAAGCTCTCAACGTACTTCTCTGCGATCAAGCTTCGATGGATGATTGACAATCACATCGAAGTCCAGAAGGCCCATGGTGAAGATGACTTACTTTTTGGAACACTCGAGTCGTGGGTTGTTTATGTAGGTCTTTGAATGCAAACCGAATGTTATGGTATCCTGATGTACGCGCAGAACCTTACGGGTGGTGTCTATGGCGGCATTCATGTTGGTGAAGTAACGAATGCGTCTCGCACACTTTTGCTAAACCTACACAAACTTACGTGGGATGACCGCTTACTGAGATTTTTCGGTTTCCGAAGGTCCATACTACCAAAGCTCGTGTCTTCTTCTGAGGTATATGGCCACTTGTCTCATGGCCCACTCAAGGGGGTTCCTATCGGAGGACTTGTCGGGGACCAACAAGGTGCTTTAGTAGGAAACAAGTGTCTCCGACAAGGAGAAGCCAAATGCACATATGGGACGGGTGCGTTCCTCCTGTTTTGTACGGGGAAGGATATTGTCAAGAGTGGTCACGGACTTCTGAGCACGGTAGAAAGCATTTTCAGATACCATGCACTAGTACTGACGAATATCTCCAAGGTGGCCTATCAACCTGGCCCAGGGGCTGATCCTGTCTATGCATTAGAAGGGAGTAGTAAGTGCTAACACCAACTTGAAGATTCTTGGATTTGCACACGCGATTACCTTTTACAGTCGGAGTTGCCGGGAGCGCCATCAAATGGTAAGATACAACAAATCTTGGTTTTCTGCAACCCTTGAGTATCGTGTCAGGCTGCGAGACTCTATGGGCTTTATCAAGTCCGCCAGCGAGATCAACACGTTGGCAGCTTCGGTTCCTGATACTGGGGGTGTGTATTTTGTTACCGCTTTCTCAGGCCTCCTCGCACCGTATTGGGACCCCGGTGCTGCAGGTCTGCTTATAGGTACGCTAGATTTACCGTTTCCCGTTAGCATAATGTCAAATCCTAAGGGCAGGATTATCCTCGTATACAACTCCCGCACACATTGCTCGTGCGACAATGGAAGCTAACGCTTTCCAAACTCGCGCAATTCTTGAGAGCATGAAACTTGATTCAAGCACGGAGCTTAAGTACCTTATGGTAGACGGAGGGATGACCAATGGCGATGTTTGTATGGAGATGTTGGCGGACATCGGTGGTTTCGACGTTGTCCGTCCTGATATGAGAGAGTACGTGGTTACAGCCAGAAGGGGGAATGATACACTGATTGTGACAGATCAACTGCCCTGGGTTCAGCCCTTCTTGCTGGCTCAGCCCTCCGTCTATTTGGTTGGGACATATTAAAGCCGACTACGCTGGCGCAAGTCAACACCAAAGGCAGTCGAACTTTTAATCCGCAAATGCCTGAGGAGGATCGGGAAAGGGGGTGGACTACATGGTTGCGTGCTGTTGAGAGATCAAAGGGTTGGGATGAAGGCGTTGACGACTAAGATGGAACGAATAATATAACATTCATTGCAGCTTGGATACTATACCTCTAAACACTACCGAAACTTCTTCAGAGGATCTGATTTTTTCTTGCCACCGCGACTTCCACTCCCACCACCTCTGCCACCGCGACCACGACCGCGACCGCGCGCAGAATTCTTTTTAAAAGGCGCAAATCCAACTTTGGGCTCTTCAACCTCAAGAGCAGGAGCTGCAGTCAGACGAGGGAGCAAGTATTTTGGTATATGTTTCATATGAGCCTGAATCCTCGTGGGATGCAGTGGTTTGTCATGACGCAGATATTCAAGATCGAGTGGATTGTCCTCAAAATGGGCCTGCACAGTACATCAGCGATGCGAAAGTAAAATGATCAGCGTACCCACCTTGAGTTTCTCTGAGTTGATAATCTCGGTTTTAAGTTCTTTGATCCTAGCCTCCTTGATAGCACTTCTTGTCACAGATCGTAGTGCGTCGTCCATTCGATACCGGAATGCCTCCACTTGCTTCATATCAAATTTGTACTCTTGCATTTTGCTCCCCCGCGCCGCTTGCTCCTTTTCGATTTTTGCGAATACAGTCTCATCATTCTTTGTGCTCTCAAGGCACCCGACAACCTTGTTTTTACCCCATTGATCTTTAGGAATGACGTAAGATAACGACATGCCTGCTCGCCCAGCGCGGGCAGTGCGTCCCACACGATGAGTATAGGACCGAGATGAGGTGGGTAGGTCGAAGTTGAGCACACAAGCAACGTCGATGAAGTCCACTCCACGTGTAACGCCATACTCTTTGTCGGACTTCGTACGGTGCCTCTGTTTCTTTGATTTGGAGGGGCCGGGTTGAGGAGATTTTTGGGGACGCTTCCGCTTTTTGGATGGGGGTTCGAGTTGTATATCTTCGTCTGGATTTGTCTGCGCGCGTTGTGTTGACGTCACTGGGGTACCATGAGAAACGTTCAGATCTTAGGACGAATATAACGTACACTCGTCGCCAGCACCATCTTGAAGTTCTTCCTCCTCAGGTTCATCGTTGTAATCGGCTTCTGCATGGGCCCCGCTCTCGTCAGTTGCAATGATGTAGTCATAGACACCCTTGTTAAACTCCTGCACCGTGTGGTACCTATAAAATGTTGAGCACGGAAGATACAGGGTTCAACGTCCCTCGTACCTGGAGTTAAGGGGAAGCTCAGAATTTAACACGCAGCTTTTTATTGAAAACTGTTCCAAGAAGAGTTTTAAGCGGTAGCAGCGGTCGACGTCATTGACGAAAAGTATGCATTTGCCCTTTATGAGGCGGAGTTTGAGGATAACATACGTGAGGAGGAATTTGTCGACTTCGGAGCACCTAAGGAGAGTGAGAATCGACAAGTGATGAACCATACGGAACTGACTGAATAGAGTATTGGCTGAGAAGTGAGGCCTCATCCTCATCTTCTTCTAGTTTTAGGATGGCCTGAAGACTGAGGTCAGCAGAAGACAGAGAAAATAGTTGGTGAGACAAATCTCACTGGACTACGAAGAGCCAGGCCCTTCAATGTCTCAACATCATCTGTCATGGTTGCACTCATCAAGAATGATTGATACACCTTCGGGAGATATCCTCCGGTGAAAATTTGTCGAACATCCTCATCGTGCCCATAGGACAATATGAGGTCGGCCTCATCGATAACAAAGGATTCCAGTGAAGAGAGGTTCAGAGTCTGTATGAATATGAGATACACTTCATGTACTATGGGAAGCCGACGAACCTTTGATTGAAGTAGTCCAAGGGCGCGGGAAGGAGTTGAGATGACGATGTCTGGCTTGTCTGCGAGAAGTGCACTAGATACTGAAGACTTAATCAAAGGATATCAGATGTGGAAGCCATCTCACCGTTGCAGATGTGTAGAGGAGCCAGTTGCAGAGTTGACAACAATAATCTCCTTCTCACAATAAGTGAGAAGACTGTGAAGGCACGTCGTGACCTGTTCGGATAACTCGCGAGTGGGTACAAGTATTATAGCACGCGTCACTTGATAACCTTCATCTGAGGCAGACAACGACTGTTGCACATGTCAATGAGCACTAAATATGATGGCCAGAATGTGATACACTCACAGATTTCGCGCTGAGAATTTTCTGCACGATTGGAATACAATATGCGGCAGTTTTGCCACTACCTGTCCGAGCTCTTGCGAGGATATCGCGTCCTTCCAGTGCAATGGGCAAGGCTTTCGCCTGGACAAGGGTTGGACGAGCGAAGCCCATGTCTGCAAGAGAACGTAGTATGCGAGCATCCAGTAGATGAGAAAAAACAGAGAATGTTGATTTAGAGTCAACCAAGTGTGCTTCCACCATCATTGCCTGTCGAACTGCGCCGAATTCCACACCACTTGATGGACTGAGATGAAGACGGTCTCGGTGCAAGTTGCAGATTGACAGAAAAGGTGTCTGCTAAAAAAGGTATGTGCCTTTACCCTATCTCTTGATCAGTCTGGAATCAAAATGCTCAACTTCTTCATCGATTCTCCCTGACCTTTCTAAACAATCATGAGCGACGCGGAAATAATTCGATTGCGCGAAGACAACTCCAGTTCTACTCAGGACAAAGTACTGTGTGGCATGTACGTGTGTATTCGAACTCTGTCACTTCGAGGACTCATTTTTCAAACGCTGTGGATTTCGACCTAAAGCTGTCATAGACAATTTTCTAGGTATACGTGCCCGGAATGCAACATTTCATACTGTAGCCTGACGTGTTTTCGTTCAGAGGTTGGTCTATCAACTACTCTGAATGCCAAGGCAATTAAGTCCTACAGGCCCATTCCCAATGTTCCGAGATGTTCTATCGAAAAGAAATACAGACCAGCACCAAGGCGAAGTCGAAAACATCCGAGGAGAGAGAAAATATGCTAGAGTTGCTGAAGCGCCTGGAAGACCAAATGCAGGAGGAAGATAGCAGCCTGCTGCGTGACCAGCACGAAACTGACAGCGACGCCGATGATCTTGTCCATAGATTCGCTGGCGTGGACATATGTGCGTGATCTTTATTCTTTAGCTACCGTGACTCTGTAGCTCATTGTGGTCTGTTTAGCTTCAGCAACATCTGATGAATTACTCAGACTGTTGACCAAGGAAGAAAGGGACAAGTTCTTCAAGGCTGTCAGTGACCCAACAAGTCAATTAGCCCAACAACTACTGGACAGCCATGAATTGCGGTCTGCGAGGCAGGAGCCGTGGTGGGAAGCTTCTCTGGAAGGATCTCCGAGCGGGAGTATGCGATATGGATCAACACCTGCGCTGATGGAGGTCCCGCTCGATCTATCAAAGCGCCAGTCTAGTAGTCCCTGTCTGATTTACAACATCTGCGCTATCCTGTGAGTTTTTACACTCCGCTATATCCAGGTAAATCCCTGATCGCGATAGTATTGCTTATGCGTTTACTACCCGCCGCCTATCTGTTTCTCCACTATCCTCGGCAGGAGACGACGCGTCAGATGAAGTGGAGGCGTGCAGAATCATCTCGCAAGCTGTGCCGTTTCTTGTGGCTCGCCAGTCGAAAGTGCTGTACTCAAATTTGAGCAGTGCCATCACTGACGTGTGGTCACGCTTTGACCCTGTACGTCTGGATTTGTTACTACTAATCACTGGGGTGGTACTCAGTCCCATGCAAGGGTTCCGTGGGCGTGGAGTCCTTTTCAGTGCTCCTGAATGATCTATCAATCATAGTGAAACCCAGGAAAGTGGTCGCCGTCCAGGCATCTTCCGATGACAGCTCGTTAAGCGATCATCCATCTATTGCATTATTAGCTGCCCTATCGGACCTCTCTGGTCTTTTCGCTCCACGCCCGATTGGGGCTTCCAGTCACATTCAGATGAAGGTCAGATATTACGCTGCTCAAGTTCTCTCGACGCCTCAGCATGTTCTTCGCGCACTTGCGGAAGAACTACAAGCTTATGCGCAGTCCCTGAGAGCAGAAGCAGGAACGGTAATGAGCGAACTCAGGCTCTCGGGGAAGAACCGTGACACTTCATAGAATATTAGGACGCGCAACCGAAGCTTTGGGCCAGTCGTTGATGGATCTGAATCTTTTTAGTACATACATCCAAGTGTGCTCGAGGCTCCCTCCCTGTGGTTCTGTGTTCTTAAAACTGGTCTTGGATGAAAATACTGTCAGTGATGTAGCATGGACGATTGCCTATCAGTCGGAGACGTGATAGACGTGGGCCTTTAATCTAACAACCCTGTACTTAGCCCTGCAGTACTTATACAGCCAGCTTCACACCATTAATGCGCCAAATACAGCCTACAAGCCACAAGCTGTCGCAGGGTGGTCACACCACGTGACATTTCCTGGTGAATATCTTATCTGGCATCCGCATCAGGAGGTCCGCATTGAGGACCGTCCCAGTTATGACTGTTCGAGGCAATATTATTTAAGTCACACCACTACATGTGTATGAATCCCAGAGCCTTCATTTTTCTCCCTGACCGCCAATATCGTGAACGGCGACTTCACACAAAGTCATCATGTCGGATTCGAGCTCATTGAATTGCGGTTCAGGCGGAGGCGCAACCACCTATCCACAGTTGCGGATAGCATCAGTCTTCATTATCCTGATCGGATCGACTAGCGGAGCACTGTTTCCAGTACTTGCTCAACGGACAAAATTGTTTCACGTTCCAAAAGGAGTCTTTGAGTAAGCGATTATTCATGGTGAATTCATGCAGCGTTCTGATGTCCGGTAGTTTCGCCAAGTTTTTTGGCTCCGGTGTCATTGTACGCTCGATGAGCTTATCGATGAGATGGGTCGCTAATATTTACGTAGATAGCTACAGCGTTTATTCACCTCCTTAGCCCAGCTCTTGATGAGCTTGGATCACCCTGCTTGTCACCCGCTTGGCAACAGTATGTAAGTTGGGAGTTTCTGGACCTGGTATAATTGATATTGACTTGTCTTACTCAACGCAGCCTTATGCGCTTGCGTTAGCAATGCTCAGCATATTTTCCATATTTATTGTAGAACTCGTGGCCTTTAGATGGGGTACATCCAAACTAGCGGCCCTTGGTCTGACTCACGGTGCGTTTCATATCTGATCGTGTGGTGAAATCCCTCCTTATATTAAGACAGATCCACATGGGCATGGCCTCGGTGCTCACGCTGCACACGGACCTGAGCATGGGGCATCGCCAACGGGGCTAGATGACGACTCGAATTCGGAGAAGGCTAACGAGGATATAGAAGCTGCCCACGAGCACAACCACCTGGATTTCCATGCCGCAGCGCAGATCATTGGGGTATTCATCCTAGAGTTTGGTGTATTATTACATAGGTGCAATCTCTCCTGATTCACGTTCAATGATTAACTCATGCTTGTCCTTGGCAAAGTCTGTTGATTGGTCTGACGCTTGCGGTTGATCCGAACTTCAAAATACTGTTTGTGGTCATTATATTCCATCGTGAGTAGTATCAATATTCTATGAATCAGTGTAGCCGACATGGTCCTGCAGAAACTTTTGAGGGACTTGGAATTGGTTCTCGTCTTGCGTACTTGCGTCTTCCTCGGCAGTACAATTATGTTGCCGTCTGTGCTGCACTATTGTATGGAATCACCACACCATTAGGCATCGCAATTGGTCTCGGTTTTAAAAGCACGTACAACCCGGGCAGCACCACTGCCTCCATCGTGAGCGGGGTGCTCGATGCACTCAGTGCGGGTATCTTGTTGTACACGGGCCTTGTTGAGGTATCTTGTATTTCTCACTGATAATCAGAGTCAGACCGCTCATCAATTTACGCAGCTTATTGCTCACGAGTTTATTTTCAACAAAGACATGATTAATGGGTCTAATGGACGCATTGCGTATGCCATCACATGTATGCTCTTTGGAACTGGGATCATGGCGCTCCTGGGGCGTTGGGCATAAATAATATTTTATTAGTGTACCATACATACAGCCTACGGTTCATGTAGTTGTTACAGAACATTATGGCTTATACCACGGAGTGGTGGCAAGAAATCTCAACATTTCAAAACACCTACGCAGGCAGATGGTTACGAGTCCAACAGAACTATTTCCGCTACGGTAGTGCTATATGGTTTTAACTTTTGTCTGCAGCATGTGAGGAAACTTAGAATTTATGACAATATTACATAATGAACGATTTTGATTGGCTGACCATCCACTGATAGTCTAGCTACACAAGCACCATTGACTATATAACGTGGCCTGCTCGCATACGTAGTTCAGTCTTCCCATCACTCAGTCCACTATATCATGAAGGCGAAGTTTTCTCTCATCCTATTCTCTTTCGTTGGGATCGCAGCTTCTATTCCAAGCAAACAAGCCATCTATGGAACAGGAGACAGTCGTCGGGTTGTTCTGCAGGGCCAGGTGTTTGACGTACCCTCTGACTCTCAGCCAGGCTTCAATTTGGACCTAGATGAACTTCGACTGGTTCAGTTATCGGAAGGTCAGGAGCCAGTATTGATGACAGAACTCGAGAAGGTGAAGGTACACCTCATGTATGAGCTTTATACTGACCATTTTACTCTTAGATCGAGGCCAAAGCTAAAGGACTTCGATTCTTCGACGTGTACGGATTTCCTTTCTTCGTTTGAATGTTGGTTTTCGATTTTGCTTCGCCTGTCTAGCACGGAAAACAGTGACCTTGGTTCGTCTGTTCACTTGTGTCATGCGACGAACGGTGAGTAAAGCAACTAGTCAGTTGTGAGAGTCGTACAATTTACTTTTTGTAGCCCCGTATCCGCCGTTGAGCGCACATGAGCAAGTCACCAAAGTCATCAAGACGTTGTCCACTGAAGGACCAAAGGCAAACCTAGAGAAATTTTCGGGATTTAGAACAAGGTGTAGGTCTTTGTGTCTGCGTAGCACTAGTCGGCACACTGACAAACCCTCGTAGACTATCGTAGTGAGGTTATTTATACCATCTCCAGTCTATTCAGGGTGCCACGTGCTCAACTTCTGAGCAGGATGGAAAGCGCAGTCAACAATGGCTTCTGTCAAAGATAAATGATGTATGTTACGCCATATTACTGGGATGATTCCCCACGTACTTATGGTCACAGATTACCATGGAGTCCGCGTCGCATTCATTGAAGTCTATGATCAGCGTTAACGAGTTCCATCATTCTTGGGGTCAACACTCGATTGTAGGCGCTATCGCTGACTTTCACGCTCTCTTCAGTAATTTGTTGGCTAGATTGTCAGAATCAACGGTTCTGATCCAGTGGATGATCGGATTGTTATCCTCGGTGCTCACCAAGACAGGTTGGTAGTGTTTAGATGTCATATGTTTGTGTACCCACTGCCTTTTCAGCACGAACTTATGGCCATTCCTTCCTGCCCCTGGTAATTGTGTTCACTAAACTTTCGAGTTTGCCGGCTGATTTTTGAGTAAGGTGCTGATGATGATGGATCGGGGTCTGTGACCATTCTCGAATCATACCGCGCACTCTTGGCCTCTGATTTCCATCCCATCCGACCTGTCGAATTCCACTGGTATTCGGCTGAAGTAAGGCACCTCAATTCGTGATGCGTGTTGTTACTGACGAGGCTAAATTTCCAGGAGGGTGGTCTCCTCGGTTCACAGGCTGTTGCTCAGCACTATAAAGCCCAGGGTTGGAAAGTGTATGCTATGAGTCAGGTAGGAGCGAGCAATATGCTGACTCTCGTCAACTGACTTGAATAGTATGATATGACGGCATGGGTGAAGAGAGGAACGCAAGAGGAAGTTGGTGTAATTGTTGACTATGTAGATTCAACGTGAGCATTTTTGTCATTATCATGTGGTATAGTCTAACCTGTATACCATAGCTTGACCGCTTTCAACAAAGCATTGATCGATGAATACCTGGATATACCCTTTGTTGAAACCAAATGTGGATATGCTTGTTCGGACCAGTGAGTTGTATTATATCTAATTGTGAGGTACTAACTAAGTACTACATCATAGTGCTTCTTGGAGTAAAGCTGGTTATCCTGGCATTTTTACCATTGGTGAGATAAGACTTTGTTACTTGCACCCTAATTTTAACTCTAGGGATAGAGTCAGCCTTTGAGAATATAAATCCCAACATCCATACTGGTAATGAGTTAGTGTTTATGATTCAGATTTTGGAGATCGACAATACTAACTTCACCCTTACAGCAAGATTGATTTCAATGAATTTAACTTTCAGCACATGTTGGAGTTCTCTAAATTAGGTGTAGCTTTTGCCATTGAGCTTGGATCCCATTAGCTTTGATAATTCATATCGGAATACCATTACCTTATTATTACATGCACTTGAACAAACGTTGGTGAGGGCGTGATGGCACCTGCCTTGTTGAGTTTTGTAGGCGGGCGTTTCCGCCGCTTGACGTATGATGAGCACAAATATCCATTCGAATCTTCTCGCCCATCGTATTTTCACCCACTTCCCACCACACTTTAGTACAAAAGCCATTTGAACGAGCTCTGAGCTCTGAAACTTGAAGTGACTATGTCCCAAGCTCAGCGAAGAATGTCTGCTCGGAGAGGATCTGTTACTGCACCAGATCCGTTTGGACAGCATGCCTCCCTCAATCATGATTCCAACCGATCTTCGTCCTCGACTTTGACCATTGTCCGCGTCCTGGACTCCAGTTCGCAGACAGCTGTATCTACGAGTAATGGAACCAGTCCAATACATCTTTCAGACCCGCCTGCACCAGTACTCCACCGCCGTTCGCTGCGTCATCCTGGAGGCACAAACCCTTCTTCAACGAGTGTAGATGGATCACCTAGTAGACTCAGTTTTGCATTTTCATCTTTCGCTCCCAACTCTTCCGCTTCAAGTTCCCCTCCATCCGCACCAGCAGTTACTGTTACCCCTGGCCGACGGGCCTCCAGCCCGTCTACTTCCCGCTCTAGGTCACCCTCGCAGTTTAACCGGAGATTATCTTCGTCAGGATCTTCCCCATTTTCGAAACCCAACTTGTCCCCAGAACAGCTCGTAGACCTTGCTCGGCAATCAACTAGCCCTCGTTATGTCCCCCCTTCACCTGCATCTATGCCTAGCACACCTCACCTTCCCGCGCTTCCAAGTCCGGGAGGTTCCACCGGTCCTGTCGCTGGCGCGATGACAGCACCAGCGACGTTTACACCTTTACCCGCGGACGTGTACCTCCCTTTCGTCGATCGCCCCACTGAAGTCACTCAATTATTATCAACTCCACCCACAGCCAGACTTTTTTCCCTCCTTTCTCAGACATTTCCCAGGAAACAAGGCCCAGAAAACCCTATTGATCCGACATTCTCCACTGATCCCGCAAAATGGTCCTTTGGGACTTTGCGCCTATGGCTAACCACTGTCGACCGACCGACAGCCAATGACGCCCTTTGGGTGCGCAATGCGCGTATATGTGTACTTTCTCATTCTGAGCTCATTTGGGAGCGTCTGAAGGGTGCTATTGGCGTCCCTCCCGACCTTGAAGTCGATGGAGATGATGTGGAGAGTGTGGATGAAGTGGATGATTGCCTGTTGGGCGTTCCTATCGCCCCTATTCGGGCAGGCGCTTCGTTCGAAGACTCAGGCACACCGTATGCATCATCTCCACCTAGTGACGAACTGGCGTCTCACCATGACTCCATGCCCTCGTCCCCACCATTGGCCCCACTATCTTCTCCAGCGCACTTGTCGATTGAACCCATCCTCGCGACACTTGCCTCAAATGCAAGCATCTCTACAACTGGTTCGGTCCACCCGCCCCCGCTTAGCCTTCCATCAACCTTGTCACAGTCTACTTCTCTCGGACATGTCGATGGGTTGCAGGATATTGGCGAAGAAGCAGAAGACGAGGATTGCGCAGACACCGAAAGGCTCGAAAGGGAAACTCAACCTGTCAAGGATTCTTCGCAGATTCATGGTTTACGCATCTCCACCTCGCCTATGCCTTCTTCACCTGCTATTACTCCACAATCATTTTCGTATCCTGCTAGCCCAGTCGTGCATCATTTGAATGACTCAGGACGCAACAGCACTGATCTTAAATTGCCCTCGGAAGTCTTCCTTCCCCTCACTAGGCGACTTTCTCGCACCAGCTCGCACGGTTCTGTCAGCAGTCTTGGACGGCCCACGTTCAGGTGAGTTGCTTTCCGGTTGTTGTGGCGCAATAGTTAATCCTTCGTAGCTCCTACACTCACGGCTACCAATCAGCTGGATCCGATTTCGGAGACGATACCGAGCGAATGTATGATCCTGTCGGAGATCGTGCCCCAGGAAACCCTATCTTCCCTAGCAACTTCGCACGCTTAGCACTGGGACCGACACTCAGCGCGAAGTAGGTCTTTCCCTTACAATAACGCTTTCTCTGAATGCTGATCAATTCACTTAGTAATCCGAAGTTGCGTTCGTTGCGCTCTGCTCCCCAGTCAGCCAGTCCCCATTTTACCAAATGGGCGCCAGGTGGGCGTCCTCCCAGTTGGGTCGATACTTGGGACCCTTCCAAGCACGAATATGCCGCAACCATCGCTAGCGGTAGTTCCGTTGGTGTTGGGAGCGGGGAATAAGTGAACTATCGCTAATTGATGTACTCAAAATATCATTTCTCCCTTTGTTTGTTTGTCTTTTTTGATCTTGGCCTCCAATCCCCGTTTATTGTCTTCTGGAAGTCGCTCTCATAAAGCCCCGCATTTGCTGTTGTACTATAGCACTGTTTTGTACTGCTTTCCACGCTTTTTTACTATCTGTCTTCATAGCCTGGGTTGGGTTGGTGACATATGCATCAGGTACAATACCACCAGACTCGCGTCATATGTAACACAAATCAAGGTCTCATTACAAAACACTGGAACGAAATCTGAGTTGGGTATGAAAAGTATATTACAACATGTGGCTGGAATGCATAAGTTGAAACGCGAAAGGCATGTATTGTACACGTATATCTAGACTCGCCTCTCCAGGAAGAGTTAGAACTTAGAATCCATCAGCGTCCCCACCATACCTCTTCGGCAACTGATCAGCAGGGATTAGAGGTAAAAGAGCGGGTCCTATAGCCTTGGGACCAGAGCCAACAACGCTCATCTTCGCCACCGTTGCAGATGATAGGAGAGGCTTGAAGATCCAGAAGATCCAAGTGAGAAAGCTGGGGACATTGACAAAGAACTTTTTCGCCTGTGAACAGTATGTCACGCTCTGGAGCCAGTAGGAACAAGACAACGCACCAGAAATTCGGGATAGTGGCCCTGGAATATACTGGACGCCTCGGATGCTGCATTTTTAGAGGCTGGTGTTCTGCTCGACATGCCTACACCCTCATAGTCTGGTGGAACATAAAATGAAAGTTGAGCAGATCGGCGAACCTAAATACATAGATACACACCGTGGATTTGGACCATCTGGTCGATGGTCTCGAAGTCGAGCAACGCTATGCTTTCTTCCATGAAAGCGACACGCCATCTAGAAAGGATTTAGGAATGATAGAATGGGTATACTGGGTGTGTACCTTAGAAAGCGTTGTACGTCGTCAAAAACTGCGTGCAGATCTTTATTTGCGCCATATAGGTTATAGCTTCAAAACTCGAGTCAAAATGAGACTTCTTTGGAGGTACGTGGACATACGCGATAGGGCATCCGTCGTTGTCCTTTCCATATATTTTTCCAAGCTTTCCAAACACGTCTTCGGGAAACTGTTCCTTCATAGCCTCCTCGACGTTGAAAGACTTGCGCCACCGCAAAGTCGAGATGAGCATATCCTTTGCCTCTTGAGCATTGATATTTCTGTCCAGTTGATGTCCATATTGGTATGGATTCTAAGGAAGGGATGTGTGACGTACCTGGCACGAAGGAATTTCATCAACACGACGCTGACGCGAGCATCCTCGTCGGGTGCCAGTGGGTCGATGGTGATACCCCACATGTTGTATGGCATGGAGCCAGCATTCTCCTGTTCAGGGAAAGCCTCCTTAAAGGTTTCAGACAGATTTGACTGCAGAGACAGGTTGAACTTCAGTTGAGTAGGACTACGTGATCTTGACCAACTCACACGAAATTCCTTCAAGGCCTTCCACTCAGCTTCGGTGAACTTCTCCGTTAATGGGTTCTGTGGTTCCACATCCTGTAGCGCAACCTCGATGGAGTTGGGTGTATGAGGAACAGGCGTAGGTTCTGGGTTCAGTGTATGCTCCGGTAATGTGGGCGTTGGGCCTGGTTGAGGTGCATCTGCCTCCGTTGTCGTTGGTGTTGCTGTCGGACCGCTGTGCTCGACTGAGGGCTCCAGCGCAGTCGGAACTGTCTGACTGGTAGATATCTCAGACATGTCTAGTAAAGAGGGTAAAGGATGCTTCCAACGTCGTTGGGACAAACAAAACCTTCCCACTGGTACAAACCTTATACCTACCCTTGCGGAAATACCTGATAAGATCACCAGTACGAGAAATAGGGGTCGAAATGGAACACGTATATACAACAACCGGATCGTCCACAGGGTAAACTATATACTTTATCGTCTAAGGTCATGTAGAGATTGTTATAACGCCCCGTACAAGGCTATATTCCTTGAGAATAGATATGGATAGAGATAGTCTGCTAAGCAGAAGCAGTGACACTGACATGTCCGACAGTCAATGACTCCACCTCGAGGTGCTGCTGTGCACGCAGGGGTAGATATCCAATAGGTACCGTATTGGAAGGCGGCGAGTCTAGCGAGGGAGGCGGCGAAGGGTATGAGTCTGTAGGTGAACTGGTATTGCGCTTCGAGAAGATGGCTGAAGGGTCCTTTGGAGAAATGTGTATATGCAAATTAGGGTGCCCGGTCTCACGTCCATCCGGGTGCAAATGTCCGTTTGTTGGAATCTGCACTCGCGGCCTGCCAGTGCTGGAGTATGACCCCATGCCGGTCGCTGCGCCCACCGGAAGCTCTGAAGCACTTTGCATAGGAGATGGGGGTGTGCTCCCATTCAACAACTTCTCCTCTGTCCGATTGATGGGAAGCATCATCTCCCTTGCCGCTTCTACCCTGCGCATTCTATGCTCGCCCCGCTCAACATCACTCTTCGCCATGTTGTACATGTATAAGCCAAGGAAGGTCATCCCAATACCGAGGCCCTGCATGGGATGCACGCTCTGATTGAACCATACTATGGCGATGCAGATGACTGCGACGCGCTTGATGAGGGAGGCGATAGAGTAGGTTACAGGGGACGTGGTTGAAAGAATCACAAATGCGATGATGTTTTGGGCGAAGTGAACAGTGCCGTTCATGAAGAAATAATATGCGATCGAATGAGGAGTTTCAGGTCCACTTGTCGGGTCCGTGACGTCGGCGGCGAGAAGACGGGGCAAATCGGTGAAGCTCCAAATAGGGATCATCAAAGTGAACGCCATGGCCGAAGAATAAAACAAGAGGTTGAGTTTATCTAGCCTATGGGACGACGTCTGAGACCCTGACGGCATAATCTTCTTAAAGAAAATGTTCGAACTGACGAACACGAGGGCAGAACCAAATGCGCACAGTAAACCAGTCGGGCTTGAGGCGGACATATCAAACGTGCACGCAAGCATGACACCAATAGTGAGAGGGAATAGAGAGACGTATGTGTTTGGGGAGTACTTGACGCCGAAAAGGAGGGCGTAAGCAGCAACGGTAAACAAGGGGGATAGCGCCTGGAGTGATGTTGATCACAGGGGTGATTGAGGAATAAAGAAAGGAGCATACCTTGATGGTATGAACGGTGCTAACGGGTATTCTGGAAATTGCCATGCTAGAGAACATATGGCCGCCGACTTGGAACATGCCCATGGGTACGGTACTCCGCAAAATTGCGCTATTTGGTGAACGCAATTTTGAAAACTGAATTACTGGAGTCATAAAGAGTAGACAGTAACCGGCGACGAATGCGAATTGTATGATGGTGAGAGTGACAGGGTATTCGAATTGCGTAAGGATGGTTTTGCCAGTGTTGGATGAAAGTGCAGAAGTAGTATACCAAAAACTGCACAGAAGGATGAACCTTGACGTTGATACGGCTGAAGTTGGTGATGGTGTGGTGAGAGGTCCAAGGGATCGACGGGAACTTGATGTGGATACCGAGTCAGGGAAAACGGAAGAGCGAGACAAAAACTTTTTGAATCTCGCGAGGATTTCACCTGGTGCCAGGCGTGAAGGAGATTCTCTCGGATAAGGAAGACCTCTGCTCAAGGGAGATGACAGAGGTTTTTCGTCTGAGAACTTGAAGGTGGCCCGCCAGCCTTCGCCAGAGTTGAGGTGGTCATTATCGAAAGAATTAGCTGGTGAATAGTTATTGTAAGCTAGTTTTGAAGGTAGACGGTCAAGCATGGGAGCTGGCCAGGTTGGCTTATGTAGAGTTGACTAAACGTAGTACGAGCGCAGCCTAAGACGAGATAAGTAGTTTAACGTGGTGGGCTTCCTCAATCAATCACGTGAGTTCAATTTACCAACCCTAAACTCAACAGCCCACTGCATAGTGATTCAAGCCCCCCAAGTTGAACGTACGTATCGAAATCGAGATCGTCGCCGTTGACGCCGTTCCCTCCTCAAGACTTTCATCATGGTCAGTTTTCCAGTCATAAGCAACATATTATGGGCCAAGTGATATGGTTTTGATGCAATCGTCGACATTGGAATGGATGGATGTGGTCATTTAAAGATGGATGTAACCAGGATGCTTTACCCGCAAATCTCACTCTTCTCGCCCCTTCCTATGCTCGCACACGCAGAGCTGACTCTCGTTATTCATCCGTAGGCACGCGGTCCGAAAAAACACTTGAAGCGCCTCGCCGCGCCCTCCTCATGGATGTTGGACAAGTTGAGCGGTACATACGTGCGTAAAGCCCATTCACCCCAGACGCGTTATCTTAACCTACAGAATTTTACCCTAGGCTCCCCGTCCTTCCCCTGGTCCCCACAAGCTCCGTGAATCACTCCCTCTCACAATTTTCCTTCGCAACAGGTTGAAGTATGCACTCAACGGCCGTGAAGTTACCTCGATCGTCAAGCAGCGATTGATCAAGGTCGATGGAAAAGTGCGGACGGATACCACCTACCCCACCGGCTTCATGGGTGAAGCATCTTTTTATACTTGGTTTTACTCTGCTGAGCTTTTTTTATGTTGGATTAGACACCATCTCGATTGAGAAGTCCAACGAACACTTCCGTCTTCTTTATGATGTCAAGGGTCGTTTCACTATCCACCGCATCACTCCTGAGGAAGCCACCTACAAGCTTCTCAAAGTTCGCAAGGTCGCTCTCGGTGCCAAGGGTGTCCCCCATATCGTTACTCACGACGGCCGCACCATCCGCTATCCTGACCCTGCCATCAAAGTCAACGACACCGTCAAGTTTGACCTTGATCAGGGCAAGATCATTGACTTCGTTCACTTTGACACCGGAAACATTGTTATGATCACTGGCGGACGTAACATGGGTCGTGCTGGTGTCATCACACACCGCGAAAAGCACATCGGTGGATTCGATATTGTGCACGTCAAGGATTCTTTGGATAGAACCTTCGCAACTCGGTAAAGCCTTTTATAAGTTGACAAATGTGTGCTAATCTTTGTGATTAGTATCTCTAACATCTTCGTCGTTGGTGAGGGCACGAAGGCCTGGATATCACTACCCAAGGGCAAGGGTACGAAGCTCACCATCTCGGAGGAGAGAGATGCCAGGAGGAGACAGCGGGCTGCCGAGCAATAGATGTTCTCGTTGAGGGTCTATCGATTTCTTTTGCAGCATTGCTTTCACTCTATGCCCCATGTGTATGACCGATCATGACGCAAAAATGCAGATACTCGCATGGTGGTTATGAATATATGATTCATCTGCACTCGCATTCGTTGTATCCACTACGTTGTGTGAACGGCATCTGGTATACATGGAGGGGAGATCACCAGTAATCAGCGGCTCTAGGCTTTACCATTGGCTCCTTATTTCGCTTTTTTTCATTCTCCCAGCGTTCCATCCATTTTGCCATCTTCGCTCTTGATTTTTCGTTTCCGACGTTCACTGTCGCAATCATCTTTACCCAGTCGCACGACATTGCAAAGCATGTCAGTTCAAAGAATGAACTGTGTTCTGAATACGGGATGCCGTACAATTGCACGGCGTATGTCGACTTTTGCATGGGTTTCAGGTCTGCATACGCGAAGGAGCGTGACTGCCCACGCGAGATGATAGATGTAATCGCCTGGCTCAGGTCACTGCCGGACGGTGGCGTGTAACTGCAGTATATATTAGACATTGGATGTATAGAGAATCGCTTATGCTCACGTCCATCCTGTGGGCCTGAAACCGACGGCTCGGGAGTATACCCCTTTAAATCGTTGCACATACGCCTTGAGCTTGTCCGAGACAATCATACCCAACGGTAAAAGATGCACGCCGGCTTCACTTGGGTCCTTGGTCAATAGTGCATGCAACTCCGGGTCATTTTGGCATCGTAGGATGGCCATTTTATGTGCGTCGCAATAAACCTTTGTTCCGAGAGCCTGCGCAATAGCTAAAAACAGTTAATCAAGGGAATACTGTTCCATTGAGGACACTTACCCTTAACAATACGTTCTTTGCCAATTGAGTAGGTGCTGCGCAAGTGTCCATCGGCGATTAAACTGGACAGGTAGAATAGACAACTTACCCGACAACCACCAACATTCTTTCTTTGGACTGCTTCACGCCAGTGTCATCTGCCCTTTCAGAAGGCATGACCCAAGCATCCATGGTCGAGTTCCGCTTTCCATTTGTGTCTGGAGCGCCAATTAATTCCCCAGAGACGATCCTCTTGGCAAGCTCTGCACATGCTGAAATGACCAGCGGCTGCGGAGGAAAGGTGTACTGATGCAAGGTAAGCGTTATTGTGTCGTCAGAATGACTACTCGCAAACCTTCGGATCCAAGTAGGTTGTGTCCAGATACACATGGTCAATGTTCTTTCCTCTCACCGCGGGGTGCATTACATGCTGGGGCGAAGCTCTAAAGTCTCCGCAATGTAAGTATCGAAAAACTTTCTCGGAACCAATGAAGGGGGATTTAAAGGCGCTGTCACCTGCGTGTACGGTCTGCGTGCCCTCGAAAAAGAATAGGCACGAGCCTGGGCAATGGTTAGCTTCAATAAGTGTGACAGTTACACCGCCGGTATCAGGAACGACCGTAGGGACATCCATCGGGAGCGGATGAACCCACTCTGGATCAACTGCTAACATGTGTATGATTAAATTAGCAGTATCCCCTAATAGACTTTGAATATTTATGTTCAAGTAGAAGGCTGATATATACCTGAACAATAAATTGGTCCGTTCTTCCAGTTCGAAGATAGATTAGTATAATGATCTGAGTGAGCATGACTGAAAATCGTGAGAGGTTGTGATGGCGTGTCATTTTGGAATACACACGTTAAGAAGTAGGCGGTGACACCAGGTATAGCTCCATAGCGGAAAGCATCGACGGCAATGGGCATGCCCTGCAAGACCTTGTAGAATGGTGCTTTCCTACGACTCCCCTGTGCCCGTGTAGGTCGAAAGCTACGGTCCTCTGCGAGGTCTGCTTCCTTCCAGGCTTCATTTTCCTTATGTGATGCCATGAGGATGGAATGTAGGTCGGCGCTTAGGTCATTATCAATTTTGCTCGTACTTGGTTCGCATGGTTTCACATCCAAGTATGAAGTCGCTACACTATTGGAAATGTGTGCGGAACTGACAGTGGAATCGAGACATTGATTGACATGGTTTTCTCGCTCCTAAGACATGGATTAGAGGTGTCACCTGCAGCAGTCATGTCACTAACCAAACCACGTAGACGCGATAGATCACATTCGCAGACAGGGCAACTAGCAGAATGGGACGGTGTGCGGTATTCATTGAGCTGCTCTGAGACGTCATCTATCTCAATGTTATCGTCAACGGAGTCGAGGACGGCCAGCTCATCATCTCCAGCACTCCATAGCCCATCATCATAATTAAAATCGATGTCTATGACATCGGTGGAATGTGGTATGCCTCCAAGATGTTCGTTGGGAGTGGGAACATCGGTGTAGTCCAAAGTGTAGGCATCTCCCGTAAAAGTCTTTTCGTGGTCGTATGTTGCATGGGATGGATCATGAGCAGGGTCGACTGAGGACCGAAGTAAAGACGTTGGAACACCAAAAATAGAGGCGGTGGAAGTAGTTTCAATGCCAGAAGAAGCCTTCTTGCCGGCTACGGCATTCGCATTGCTCTGAAAGGGGGCTTGCAACAAAGTGGAGGGCCTTCCGAATGTGAGTGGTCCATCATCACGGAGTACTTCATGCTTCGAGGAAGGAGCGACATGTGTGAAAGACGGCTTCCATTCACATTGCTTAGCACAATAGAGGGTCCTTCCAGCATTTGGGATTTCTGGTGACCTCCCTTTGTCTCCTTTTGGTGAACAATCATCGCTGTCCGAGTCTATAATAATGATTTCGCGAGTTGATGGGGTGTTGAAGTCCACCGAGTTCTTGTCAGGCTTCGGACGGGAGCTTCGAAGCTTGCTTTTCTTGGTAGGAGCATTATTTGAAAAGAAATCAACTAGGGTACGGGACTGGCCATTGGAGGGCTCTTTGCGTTTCTTGCTGAAGGGTGCCATAGTAGATGCATGGGAGGTATGAGACAAGCAGTACCCTTCATCAAATTACAAGTGTGATATTACATAGTCACAATTAGTCTTGACATTCAGGGACACCGGAAGGATCCGAACGCATATCACTGCAGCTATCCTAATACAGACTATCCTACATACATCTTATTGACTCAAGTCTACCTAGGGGAGACTACTTAGTAGTATTATGGCGTGTATGCATGAACTGACTTCGGATATATCACGCAGACTGATCACGAGTCTAACCTTCAATCGATTTTGCCTTTCCCCGCTAGCTTTAAGGAGAGCCGTTGCTCCGTATCGGTCCAACGGTACGTATGTCGGGAGTCATTTCCAGCATCCTTTCGAATCAGATATTAATCATGACTCGTCCTCCCAGTTTCCTCAGACTCCGCCTATCTTTGAACTGATCATCGATCTCCTTGACCTATTTGACTTGCAAGCATGTCAGACGTTCGACCTTCATCTATCTTACATAGAACACCATGGACGCCTCCTGTCGCCGTCGCCACTGATGGTATTTACATCGATCTCGCGGATGGTCGACGTGTCATCGATGGCATCGGTGGTGCTGCTGTGACTTGCATCGGTGGAAATCATCCCAAGGTGGTCAAGGCCCTGAAAGACCAGATTGATATTATGTCCTGTAATATCCTCCACCTCTTGACCCTTTAGCACCTGGCTGATCGCATGATAGATGTATACAACATGCAGCTTTCCAGTCCTCCTGCAGAGGAATTGGCTAAATTTCTTGTGGATACCAGCGATGGTGCCTTCGAGCAGGTTGCATTCCTATCTGGAGGTACTATCATCACAGAGTCCTCCATGGATATTACTGACTGCCACTGCTCTAGGTTCTGAAGCCATGGAGGCTGTCATTAAACTCGCGAGACAGGTAGACTTTCATTGTCGAGGTGCCAGTAAAGGGCTCATGGGAAGCAATCTAGTATTACGTCGAGGTTGGGCAGCCAAAACGGACAAACTACATTGCCCGTCAGCTTTCCTTCCATGGAAACACCTTGAGTACCCTGTCACTCGCATACCATCCAGGACGCCGTGCACCGTACGAGGCCATTCTCGACCACCAGAATTTTCACCATGTCTCCCCAGCCTATGCAAAGAGGTTCCAAAAATCAGATGAGACGGAGAAGCAGTACGTCGAGCGACTTCGACAAGAACTCGAGGATAAGTTTATCGAACTTGGTACAGACACAGTTGTCGGATGTATGTTATTGTCCTCTCTTTTCGTCTTTCAAAATCTGACGATCAGTAGTCGTCGCGGAGACCGTCGTTGGTGCGACAACAGGGGTTGTTAGTGCACCAAAGGGATACTTCAAGGCCATGAAGTCTGTCTGCGATAAATATGGTGCCCTTTTCATCCTCGATGAGGTAATGTCTGGCATGGGCCGTGAGTAATGCCCATAATCTGATCCTGGCTGGTATTAACAATGGGTTTTACAGGAATGGGCACTATGCACGCTTGGCAGAGCCTCGGTGATGGTGCTGCACCTGACCTGCAGGCAGTAGCCAAGGGTTTGGGTGGTGGGCGAGTATTACATGTCCCTTCACTTTCAATGTCGCTGATCGGGCTGCAGTTACGCTGCCATCGGCGCTGTTCTCATCTCGCCTAAAGTTGCAAAAGGGATCAGGGGAAATTCCGGACTGATTAAGCACGGCCACACATATCAGGTCTGTAATGGGCGCCGTCGCAGAGCCTGTGGTTAATGTTTATTCTTAACAGGCCAACCCACTAGCATGCGCAGCATCTTTAGCTGTGCAGAAGGTCATTATCGAGGAGGATCTCCTCGCACAGTGTAGGAAGAACGGCGAACACATGCTCACGCTTCTGAAAGACCGTTTACAATCCCCCAATGCTCTTGCGGCGCCGTATACATTTGATGTGCGCGGGGCAGGGGCTTTCTTTGGCGTCGAATTCGACTTTTCCGGCTCTGAGGCACGCCGTGTTGATATGAAGGGCCAACAATTTGCGATGGTGGTACAGGCATGCTGTCTTACGAATGGACTTGTCGCGATGGGTATGGCTGGGGGTTCCGCGCTCGATGGATCGAACGGAGACGTCCTTATGCTCGGCCCTGCATACAATGCAACCACAGAGGAGATAGAAAAGATTGTGGATATCTTTGTGGGAAGTATTGAGGAGGTGTTGACGGGAAACTTTGCATAGATATTGAATGCTAAAACTAGGGCTCTCTAAATAATATTTGAATTGAATTTGCCGACAGGAGGCGTTGTCCCCGCAGTCAGCAACCCCAAGCCCTTGGCTCCCTTCGGCATCGGGGCATTCCGCAAGTTTAACGCCACCATCGCTTTCGCACGCCTTCTGCAGGCGACATCTACCCGAATTTGAGCACCGGCTTTCAGCATCGCGTCAACGCATCGTTTCTTTCCCATTGACCACCAACTTCCCAATATCCAGCAGACCACTCAGAATCGATGGCTGGGAGCATGTTCTAATGGACTATCAACCACTCTATCAACAAGAAGCCACAAGCTCCAGTGTACCATTGCAGCCACCAGAATCAGAACAAGTTCTCTTTCCGTCGACATCGGCATCGGCATCGACTATAGAATCGAAGCCAACACGTTCTAGTGCAAGAGTGAAAGCAGCCAAGCAGAAGGAAAAAGAACGAGAGCAGGCTAAAGACAGGGAAGGTGACTCAGCAGACCAATCCGTAGCAGTGCCAGCGGAGAGCACTCGTGCAACTAGGTCCACAACCCAGGGTAAGAACAAGCGTTCTCGAGAGAGTAGTTCAGGCAACGGGAAGTCCAAAGAAACGTCAGAAGATACTATACGACTGAGCAAGAGGTATGCATTGGAACTTCTTGCCCACGGTGATATATTTAACTGGCGCCCTAACAGCAGAGCACGTAGAGCGACATTGCCCTCTGCATCCGCCCCACCCCTTTCAATTACTGAACCAACAAAAGACCGCAAAGGAAAGAAGCGTGCAGCTCCAGAACCGGATTCAGAAGAAGAGGGGCAGAGCGCTACATTATCTTCGTCAGCTAAGCGCACAAGAACTACAGCATATTCTTTAAGATCAAGAACAGACGCCTCAACCTCTACATCCGCTCCCATGCCTAGAAAACCCAGGTTTGTGTTCTGTCTCCCTCGCGATGGATGGATTGCTCATTCGTCATGTTGTAGACCATCAGCAAGCAAAGCGAAAGCAGCAGTGAAAAATAAAGCTGGCGCATCTGCAGGACCTTCAAAAATGGGTGATGAAGATATTGAGATGCTCGATCCCACAATAATTAGGCCCGATGATCCTGCCCACGATGAACATCCTGACGGTTGTGATGACGGCGACGCCGCTATGGATGACCAAGATAACAGTGGTGGTGACGGCGAAGGCGACGACAATGGGGATGAAGAACCTGGCTTGCCTGCCGGTGTTACTCGTGGATTTGGTGGTCTAGATGAATCTGCCGCGATGGCGATCTTTGGAGATTATCGTCAGTTTGGTTCTTACATGGTTTCCCTCTCAAGCCGACTCAAGACCATGTTGAATAACATCAAATCGACTGCGAGCCCGACGACTCGCTTGGTAACATTGCAGGAACTCAGTGAACTCCTCAGCATAAGCACGGAAGATACTTTAGCAGGCTCGTTCCAAGTGGAACAGTTTGTACGGGAACTTGTGAAGATCCTTGGTGGGCGCGGTGTGGATGAAGATGAGGACGACGATGGCGGTGATGATGGCGAAGAACATGACGAGGATGCGGCTCTAGCCGCTGCGTTGGCATTGAGTGGGGGCGGAACGTATCAGGGTGATGAGAACCTTGAAGCGCAGATGTTGGCTTGCCGTTGTCTGGCAAATCTGATGGAGGCTCTCCCTGGCGTTGCCCACTCTGTTGTGTATCACGGTGCAATACCGGTCCTTTGCAGCAAGCTGATTGAAATTTCCTATATTGATCTCGCAGAACAGACTCTGAGCGTGAGTCCCTCAATCATGTTGTTGCTTACTCCCCTAAATATATTTTCCAGACACTCGAGAAAATATCTGAAGAGTTCCCAAGCTCCATCGTACGGGAAAATGGTTTAGCGGCATTGCTTAACTACCTCGACTTCTTCTCTATTGCTGTGCAGAGGACTGCACTACAAGCAGCTGCGAACTGCTGCCGAAATATTTCGCCAGATCATTTCCAGATGATACTTGGTGTTTGGCCTATTATTCGCAACTGCCTCGGCTATTCTGACCAGAGGCTGGTTGAATTCGCGTGCCTCTGTGTCATTAGAGTTGTGGACTCCTACCACCGCTCCGCGACAGAGAACTTAGAAAAATTGCTGGATGAGAGTGCCATTCGTGCTATCAATTTACTTCTCATGCCAGCCGGAGGTTCCCCCTTGATTGCTAGCAATACCTTCACTTTACTTTTGAAGGCACTGGCAACAGCCGCCCGCGCAAGCCCGAAGATCACCCTCAATCTGCTACAGGCAGATATTGTTGACACTCTCTACCAGATTCTGACGGGGGTTCTCCCCTCAGCATCCGGTGGTGGAGATGAGCAGAATGGTCAAGGACTAGCCGGCGATGTGACTCATATGACGGTCATGGAGAATCTTGCTCACCGATCCAAGGAGCAGGTTGAAGAAGCCCTCAGCCTAGTGTCTGAACTAATGCCCCCTCTTCCAAAAGGTACGCATGAGAGACTCGCTAAAGTGGTGGTTTACTTATGACTTCTAAAGATGGCGTATTTGATCATAAGGGATACACTGACAAGGCACTGACGCGAATGGTGAAGGCTAAGGCTAAGGCTGACCGCGCAGCAGCACGTCATGCTGCATTTGCACATTATCAGCCGAGCCCTGATGCATCGGCGCAGGCGACACCTGCAGCGGAGTCATCTCAGGATGCCAGCATGAACGATTTTCAAATGCAGGATCCCGACGACATCCCTCTTCCAGCCTCTGCTGCGGAGCCTGCAGTTGCTGATCGTACCGAGCTTCTGCGTTCCAAACCAGATGTTGTCGGACGATTCATGCAGCTGATGGTGCCCATCTTGATAGACGTATATGCTGCCAGCGTAATCACCCCCGTCCGTGTCAAAACTTTGACAGGCCTATTGAAAGCGGTAGGTTTTCTTGAAGGGGAGGCACTCAAGAATGCATTCAATGCAAGTATCTTTTTCGTCTGGTTTATAACCCTTCTGATTTTGAGAAAATAGCTTGTACCTGTTGCAAGTTTTGCCTCGTCGATTTTGTCCTCCAAGGATCATCCTTCACTGGTCATCGGTGCATTGCAACTTGTCGATCTTCTCCTGCAGAAGCTCCCCGCGGAATACCGTCCTGTCCTTCGTCGTGAGGGAGTGTTCCACGAGATCGAATCCCTTTCAGCAAGGACTTTAGCTTCCCTCAAATCTAAGGATTCAGACAGCACTGTTATAGCAGATCCTGCAAACATTTCTATTCATGGTTCTGCGATACCAGGGTACAAGAAACTTCACTCACTTTCTCTAGAGCCTGAGGATGCGATTACTTTACGAGCCCGAGTCATTCGCTTTAAGTATTCCTTGGGACAGGAAGAGGGCGACGAGGATAATGCCTTTGATGAACTTCGCCGTCTTGTTGATAGACTCGCTGTTCCGGATGTGGGCGAATCAATCATGATATCTGCGTTAAGAGACATCGCGGATCACTTCACATCTCACTTGTCCGTTTCGAGCTTCGAGCTTCTGCAGAGTGGAGCTGTTGACGGGTTGTTGCGCTTTGCGACTGACACCACCAGGAGTTCAGGTACGAATCTCCGCTATGTCTTACCTAGTACATCAAATTTACTCTACGACAGTTACCATTAAACGACGCCAAGAGTTATTGTATGATGCATTCAGCCGAATTCCGAGAGGCGGAACTGTTAATCAGTCCTCACTTGCGGTATTGGTAAAGAAGCTGCAAGAGAGTCTAACGAGGATGGAGGATTTCGAGGTTGTCACTGTTTCACAAGGGACGGATGGTAAATATGAAGCATTCTCTTCTTTATAGTTTAACTCACAATCTAATAGATTCTAAACGAAGCTCGCCGTCGCTGCTTGCTCGACAACTTCGTCTCCGTCTTGTTGCTGACGATGAATCTGATATTCCTCGCAACCTCCGGAATATGGTGGTTTCTATACATGCCATCGCAACCTTCCAAGCTTTGAATGACTACCTGCGCCCCAGAATCACGGGATTGATGTCGACTGGAGGACTGTCTGGAATGTTGGCGGCTTTGGCAGCCTCTGGTTTTGGCCCAGCGTCGTCTCGGAATCCTCCTGAAGCACCGATGCAACCGAGCAAGCCTGTGGAGTCTGGCAGTGCCCAAACACCCGCCACTGGCTCCTCGGATGTTGGTCGACGCCGGAGCTTACGACTTAGCGCTAAGAATGGCGGATCATCTGTTGACAAGAACGAGCCCGGCACGACGACGGTTCCTACTACTGGTGCAGTGCCTACCGCCTCTTCATCATCTGTACCTGCCCCTCAGTCGGCAGCGCGCATGGAAGCCCTCATTCAGGATAGTGGACTCGGGTCAGACTTTACCGATGATGAAGTAGATGCCGAGGTAATTTTCCTAAACCAACCATATAGTTTTGGTGCTGACTACTACTTTGGAAGGTCTTTGAAGACGAAGATGATCTTGACTCCGCTGCAGACAAGACTGTTACGTTGTCCATTGCCGATGGTAAGCCTATCGCGATAATGACCTTACGGATATCTCATGCCAACTCATCCTCAGATGGCAGCAAAGTGGAAGCCCAGACTCCAGATGGAACACGAGTTGCGACGCCAAGTACAGCACCTTTAACATCGTCATCTAGACTGCTCAGTGCGAACAAGACCTCGTATGCAGCTGCTCTCAAAGCCAAACCGTCAGATTGGCACCTTGAGTTCTCTATGGACGACCACATTCTACCGCTTGACCTAACAATATATGGCGCCATTCATCAGCATGAAATCCGCAAGAAACTTGGACCTGTGCCATCGAGCTCCATGTGGCAGGGCATATATACAGTCAAGTTCAAGAAGGTGAATGGACCTCCTCCGAGCCAAGAATGTAGGCGGTGTTAATCTTATTGGTGTCGCTGATCTGATGATATTAGTAGCCCGTGCAGATACCTCGGGATCTAAAATTCGATCACCTAGTCCCATTCTTTCCTCCCTTCCTGATGATGCCCATCATGCGAAGATTCTCCGTTTACTTCGTGTGTTGCACAAGCTTAACGCTGCTGAAGCTCAACGGCCAGCTCGGCCGTTAGATCGGCGTGCGCTCGCTGAGACCGCTTTCATTAATAATAAGTTAACCGCCAAGCTCACTCGCCAGCTGGAGGAGCCTATGATCGTCGTCAGGTAATTCTACCTCCCCTCCTTAAATAGGGATAGTACTCACCCCGTCTAGTTCATGCTTACCTGATTGGGCACTCGACCTGCCACAAAACTTCCCTTTCCTCTTCCCATTTGCGACGAGGTACAACTACCTTCAATCGACTTCCTTCGGATACGCGCGCCTTATTCTTAAGTGGCAAAGCCAACAAACTCGCGGCCAGGACAGTTCGCGACGAGATGAGGGAATTGGTTTCCTTGGACGTTTGCAGCGCCAGAAAGTCCGTATCTCCCGCAAACACATTCTGGAGTCAGCTGTCAAGGTTTTCGAGCTTTATGGGTCTTCATCCTCAATCTTGGAGGTGGAGTACTTTGATGAGGTTGGGACCGGACTTGGACCTACCCTTGAGTTTTATTCCCTCGTCTCCAAGGAATTTGCTAGGAGAGACCTCAAGATATGGCGAGACGCCGACTCAGCTGCCCCTGGTATCTACGTTCGTCACCCTACGGGACTCTATCCCGCCCCCATCAGCCCTGAGGATATTGCAAATGACGGGGGACAGTGAGTGTTTATGTTACCAAACTGACTATCTGGTATCTGACGTCTAGTGGTAGAAAGCGGACACACATCCTCCGCGTCGTCGGCCAATATGTCGCGAAGGCAATGCTGGATTCCCGCATCATCGATCTTTCAGTTAACAAGGTTTTCGTCAAACTCGTGCTAGGAGAGGAAGTGCCTTTGACCATCGAGTCCTTGAAAGTAAGAAGTACCTTGCAAGGACAAGACACTTGACTCACATGTTTCCTTTAGTTTGTGGACAGCGAACTTGCCAACTCTCTCTCCAAAGTTCAGATCTACGCGTCCATGAAAGGGCAGAGTGAGAAGGTATTGACTTTTTTGCACTTCGAGGCTAGATATATTCTGACCCATGTATCATCTAGCTCTTCCGTAAGGTCGCGCTAATGGACATTGTCAACGTCGAAGATCTTGCTCTTGATTTCACAGTTCCCGGGTACGATATCGAGCTTCGGGTGAGTTTGATTACTTCCAACGTGCCAGTATGATCTTGACTCATTTCATGTATTCGCAGCCTGGCGGGCGTAATATTCCTGTGACTTCGGAGAACGCAGAAGAATACATCCACGAGGTCCTGGATGCAATTATTGGCGCTGGCGTTCAGCCACAGGCTAGGGCGTTCCGAGAGGGTTTCTCTAAGGTGTTCCCCATCTCTGATTTGCAGGCATTCTCTGCAGACGAGTTAGTCATGTTATTTGGCAACTCAGATGAAGATTGGGGATCAGAGAGTATGTGACTCCTCGCATTTGATGTAAACCATGACTGAGCAAGGCTTCAGCTCTTAATGAAGCTATCAAAGCCGACCATGGTTTCCACAGCGAGAGCCGTGCCATTCGCGAACTTATAGGAATTATGTCGGAATTCGACCCTAGCACTCGTCGTGATTTCCTGCAATTCATTACAGGAAGCCCGAAACTTCCTATCGGAGGTGAGTTTCAAGCAATTCATCTTATGAACTAGCTGACGTAGGTACTTCAGGGTTCCGTGGTCTTAACCCTCCACTAACTGTCGTCCGCAAACCACATGAGCCACCACTTACAGCAGATGATTACCTGCCAAGTGTCATGACTTGCGTCAATTACTTGAAGCTACCGGAGTATAGTTCGAAGGTAGTTATGCGAGAAAAATTACGTGTTGCGATGAAAGAAGGAGTGGGTAGTTTCCACTTGTCTTAGTACTCTTCAGCATTATAAGTCATTGTATATGCACACAATCTTCTTGTTCTCCATCTGCTTGTAATCACATAGAGTTTCACATTCCTGCGTCTCAGGTCAAATGGAGCTCAGCGCACATTCTCACTGAAGGTGACTATGTTACATCGATGCCAATGCGCATCAAGAAACTGCTTTTATGAAGAAAGCTATATACCAAGAAAGTTGTAAGCAATACTTGCAGGGTACCAAGTACGTCATTTATATACATTGTAAGTAGGTGTATATAAATTACCCAATTTGGTTGGAGCTTTGGAATGACAACTGACTGCGGAACAGTGCCCATCTGGCGGAAGGTCACATCCGGCGACTGAGTGTCATACTGTAAGTATGCAGACCAGACCAGACAGACCCCTCGTTGTCAAATGCGCGTTCGACAGATGGAACAAGCGGGTAAGCTTTGCTTCCGCAAGGAACTGTTCATATGACCTGCTCAGGAAGAAAGTACGTCCATCTTGTCCGAATGTACACCGTCCTATGGCTTATCATTGACACGATCTTCCTGAAATACCGTGGTGTGTGTCAGATTGAGCAATGCTTCTCACTTTACGCAACTTCCTATGTGATTGCATACCAGGATGATGACGGCGAAATCACCAACATTACCACGGAATCCGATCTAACCGAAGCCATCCAGTACTTCCAGGCTGGTTCAGACGATCCTCCACTTTCCTCTGCGGCATCAATTTTGTCTGGTCGTAGCTTCGGAAGTCGACGAATAACTCTACGTGTTCACGTAACAGTTGACTACGATGGACCGAGCTTAAGCGACACGTCGAGTCTCGCCAGCATGGAAGAATACAACAGCCGCAACAGAAGCGAAGCCGAAATCAGTTGGTCCGTTGGGGGAGGAGAAGTTGATGATGATTCAGTAACGGTCAGCTCGAGAGATACTAACCAGCGCTTCGCAAATGGATCAACGGTGCACCCCGTAACATCGCGTGCAGATAACTGGATTGAAGAGGGAGATTCGTGCTCTATACCCGAAAATAGTGATCCCGGTCTCTCGGTCTCGCCAAGAGGCTCGACGGCTGTGGAAGATCCAACGGGTTCGCATGATGAGGGTCCATTCGCGGACCATTATCAGTTGTCCGCTATAGAACGTTTTCCAGAAGACCCTGGAGCTGTATTTGAGAGGCTCAAGCTCCAGGAGCATTCTAACGCCTCAGCGTCTGACGGGACTCCGTCACATCGGCCATACCCTCTTACACCAGTCGACCTAGCATTGGCGCGTTCTGCTCAAGACAGAGGGGCAGCATGGTTACGGGATCAAAATGCGCGCACTATTAAAGCCATGCTCGGGGCGACCCCCGAGCCCTCGGAATCTGACTCGCGGTCAATATCGTTAACATTTTCTGACGATCATTCCCCATCTAACATGGAAGGCGCTCTTGCGCTGGAGCGAGATCCACGCGGGAAATATTATTACTCGTACACAGGAGCGAGTTCTACAACGCATGATTCGGGCTTCGATGACAACTTTAGTGTCAAATATGACGTCGATCCCTTCGGCGGATCGCCCCCGCGGCTAACCAGTATGCAACTTACATGGATCGCTTCGCAGCAAAAGCTGGCAGATAATGATTCAGATGATTCAAATAAGCGTTCCTCCCCGCGCTCCTCCAATTCTGACCCTTGCCCCTTCACCATCGCTCCCGACATTCCACTAGAGGTGCTCCAGTTTGTTGCACCCACAGGACCTGTTCCAGGCTCGCTCACTACTTGTTCCGAGTGTGGAGTCATACTAGATGGCATCCGGTATGTCTGTGCCGTGTGTGGCGAGAAGGAACCTTTTGGCAGCACCATGCTTCGCAATGGTTCAGACTTTGATATAGGTAAAGGAAAGGCCAAAGACCTGGACGCAATCCATTCATATCCCCCTCTTGCTCATCAAACACCTTTATCGTATTCACCCTCTCCATCCACGTTCTTCGACGCAGCCACTGTAAGCGGGTCACCACAGACGCGTGGTGAACACCCGCATAACAAGCCACTCCCTTCCCTACCTGGTTCCTCTTCGTCAAGCACGACGTTGTATAGTGCACAATCAGGCTTGAAATCTCGCCACGGGTCCGAATCATCTATTACAGGTTTCGAACTATGCTCCGGATGTATCGAATCGGCTGGTGTAATTCATGCACTCCGTGCAAATACACATCGGCGGAGGTTATCGGGGACAGAAACTATATCCCCGGAAGACGATTTGTCTTCGTGGAGTCGTTCTGCTCCTAGACAGAAAGGACAGCTCAGACATGCATATTTTGAGAAGGTTTGGGGTCATCATGGATGGGAGGATGTAGGTAAGCATTCGATAAAATATGCGACGTTGACGATTACTACCTTTACCTTTATAGAGCAAGATGATATGCTTGTCTGCAAATGTTCGACATGCAATTCAACGATTGTGAACAAGGGATATAAATGTGCGTCGTGTCAGAAATTCAATTTATGTCGAGCGTGTTATAGGTGTGTAGCTTTTGCGAGATATGGGGTGAGCTAACACCACTCTGGACAGTCAAGTCCACGATATACATCCTTCCCATGCATTCCTGGTCTTCACGGAGAAGCCTGCAAGGTCTAGAAGTGATCCGGAATATTCGCCCGCTCTACCATTAATAATTGATGACAACAACGGGGAACAATGTGAGTGGCTTCAATACCAGTTTCCCGTCCTCTCACGCGGCCATAACTGTAGCCATGAAACATCCTGGTGTCAAGTGTGCACAGTAGGTGATATACGTTAACGTGATTACAGTAGTTGATAATGAGTTCCAGTTGTTTACAAGATATCCTGGGTGCACGATTCCACTGCGCGATCTGCGACTCTGTCGACATTTGTTCCAACTGCGAATCTGCAGGACTCCCAGGCAACTTAGACTCCTCTGACGGAGGGCACATATCCTCGCATATCATGATCAAGGTATTTTCTCCTCAGGTCGGATGGGCCTTTACTTACGTTCTTCCCAGATTCCGTATCCACTTGAAACAACAGAGGTACAAACAGCCAGCCGCCGTGCCATCCATCTATGGACTGGCAGGGACGCAGCACATGTTCTGTCCGCGTCACACTCAAAGCCGTGCTCCGTATACTCTTCATATGCTCAGACGGTTGTTGGCTCGAGACGTGACCGAAATGAGCCTAACAGCGAGTCGCTGAATCACCATCTGCCATGCAAGGGCTGCAACCAGGTTTGATCCCCACAGCCATAATTCCCGTGAAGGGCTGACGACTGTGTAGACAATTTTTGGGGCAAGATATCAATGCGCTACATGCCCATCTTCTCCCACTGCATATAGCTTGGTATGTACTTCACAATTACGCTATATTTGCTTCCCTCATCTTTCTCAAATTTAAGTGCGAATCCTGCGAGCGTATGTCTTATGCCATTCACGACCCGATGCACTCGTTTTTCAAATTACCGAGACCTGTCCACATACCGCTGGAGTCTTCCTTGCCATTTCTTCCAAAGCTGTAAGTTTTGATGTGAATGACGTTTCTGAGGGGTCTCGGTGACATCGTTTGCAGATATAAAGTTCCAGCAGGTCCCGTTGGTGGTCTTTCATCCAATGCAGATCCACAAGGTTAGTCGGTCATACCAATACATCTTTCACACTGCATTCAGACATTCACAGAATATCTGTATCACTTGGTTCACTCTACGGCACTCTGCGATCGTTGTATGGAGCGCATTCAAGGGGCATGGTATCGTTGCGCGTATTGCGCAAAAGATCTCTGTGGGGAATGCGCGTCCTTTGACACTCATGACGAGACGCACATATTTGTGGTATTCAAGGCACCTGTACGTCTTTCAGTTTCCTGCCTATCCCCATCTGCTGACAAGGATACATGAAAAGGTCGACATGGTTCACTTCCGGTATGTTCTTCTTGCTGTTTCATAGATGTGACCTGATGACGGTCTTGTAGGCAATTCGCAAACCTGGAAAACCCGAACGACAGTCCACCTATCATCAAATTCCCAGTGTACTGCTAGGTGTATCCCTGATATTCTGCACATATGTTGTATGTAGTCAACCAATTGTATACCTACTAGAGTCGGATATCTCGTGCTATCATTTAATGGTACAAATAGCATCTTGGGGCGCCAAATTAGTGCCTCCATCATAGCCAGGAGAAGCTTGTACAGAGAATGCAGTATGCATACGGCTAACTCTTCTTAAAGCCTGGAAGGGAAGACGATGTTAGTAACGGAGAAGGAGCTTTTCACACATGTAGCACTGACCTAATCTGCGTCTCTCGTAGAACAAATCTGTCCTGCTGGCACCCAAGTTCACGATCTTTGGACAGCCGTCTCTATCCTTTTCTAACCGGGTGCACTCCGCACAGTAGTATGCATCAGATATACCTACAAGAGCCCCTTTAGTTTATGTCCTTAGATTATACAACATTGAAACACACCTGGTGACCCACAAATAATACACCTTCCTCCATACGTGCCGAAGTTACACTCGTCACATATGCGGACGAGGGTTTCAGGCCGGACATATGAATCACAGACGGGACTGAGTGACGTGTTAGATATCGGCGCAAAAATAGCACGATTGGTGAATCACTAGACGCACCATTTACCGTCACACTTCTCACACAATCTACCAATAGCTGAGATACGCATAAGATTAGTAACTTTGTGACTGGACATGTTGACGGTTGCGCTCACCAATGCCAGGCTGGCGCCTGCACATGATCAAATCTATAGGGTTTGTTAGATCACACGATTATCAAAAGCGGAGAGAAGACGCACCAGGATGGTGTTTCGACATGGTGGTTTGTGGTGGACAGCTAGTCTTTGCCAATTGGCCTATTGCCAGATTAGTAACAGGGAGTTATGTTTATGTTTACGGCTGTTTTGGTATATGTAATGCTTTTGGATTACGTGGCGAACTTGATCCGGCAGTCAATCGGATGAGACTTTCCCGGTCATATATCCCCTCCCTGACATTCTCCAGACTCTAATTCCACACCATGATCTCCTTCCCATCCACTTCATGGCAGTCCTCACTCATTAGAAAGACAACATCCAGACGAAGCTCTAAGAACGATGCGGATCTTTTGCACGGTCGTGCAGCGAGTGCCATTACTCCCCGCCTCTATCTCACCGACTACCACACAGCCCGCACACCAGGCAAACTCGCTCGCCTCGGCGTGACCCACGTTGTATCTGCTATTGATTTTGATATCACCGGCGTGTTTCCTCCCCAAGTTCAGGTCCTACACGTTCCCGTGCGCGACATCGTCGAAGAGCAGATCTGCGAATGGTTCGATTGTGTCGTGGAGTTTATCAAGGAGGCGCTGGATAAGGAGGACACTAAGGTTTTGGTACGCCTTGAATTACTGAAGTATATCTTGTAGGAACCAACAGAGATCTTCGCAGGTCCACTGTTTCCAGGGGATCTCCAGATCACCTATTCTAATTTGCGCTTACTTAGTCGCGACTACGCCCATGCACCCTCTCGAATCCATTAAGCATGTCCAGGCAAAACGTGGAATCGTCTCTCCCAATCTTGGCTTTCGCAAGCAGCTTGTCATATGGGGTAGACAGTTTGAAGAGGACAAGATCCGGGCAGAGATGGAGCGCCGCAGAAGGAGGCGGAGTATGGGTGTTGTAGCGGAGGTGCTAGCCAAAATTGTCAAACGGTCCAAGTCTACCTCAGGGCCTGCAGCACCAGTAGTCAACCATAAACAGCTACCGGAAATGTCTATTGAAGGCGCAAAGTCAGCCTGTCTGACGAAGACGGTGGCGCTAGACGCCCTTAACGAGACAGAAAGGTGACATTTATTCTTGTATGGCATGTCTTACTGTCCGAGCGGTAAGCCTGGATGCCGCCTAGTGACACGCTGCTCCTCCTGATATCCGTCCAGACTGCTGCGCCTGCGCACACTTCGGGCGTTATTCCTCTCCGCGCATCCGCAAGATTGAGGGATTGACGAGCGAGGTAAGTTACTGGGGTGACAGTCATTGACGGAGGGAAGGGAGCCATGTTTGCTATACCCTGCATATTAATCTTACCTGTGGACTTAGAAATTAGGGATACCAGTGTCATATTATAACCTATCGAATTGTTGGTATGTAGCAGTAAAAAGAACTTCTGTGCCAGGCCTGTCACAAACTGGGAAACACAACCTATTATACTGAGTGAGTGCCATGGAGCTACCGAGGCTCAGGATGATATACAAGTACAGCTCGCATACAATGCAACGGCTAGTAAATCATGATCGACCATCCTGTCCCCTCTCTCAGTTCAACCTTTTTCATTTTTTTGCGTGAATTGGCTCTAAGAAGTCAGACTCGACAACTAATCCCGAAAGTCGGTCCAGGTTCTCGAGGGCAATATTCCATGTCACCAATTTGCAATGTAACGATCTTAAATTTAAAGCTGGTGGACAGAGCGTCACGTCTGGCATTGGACATGATAGTTATATCGTACCCAACACTCAGGGTATCAAATGCTGCAGCCGTCCAGGGAAGGATGTTCACAGTCTAAAGCTTGCATACATCCCTGACCGCCAATTGAGATCAAAGTATGCGACCATATCGCCTTTGGACAACTACTATCCCTTCGATTACTGAGTCAGCGCAGTCGATACTACCTTCACGATCGCGCACCACGATACTGACTTCCATGTGAGACAAAAAATGGAGAGCAGCCAAGACAGGGCTCACCGAAGCGTTAAGACACACATGATCATAGATCCGGATTGAGGTCGAGATCGAGATCAAACACGGCCTGCTGTGGACGTGTATCGTGGCGGTAAGGGTTCACGCCTGGTCGCTCGCGTGGACGGACAGGCGGGGGCGAAGGCTCTGGTGCTGTGTCATGCGTTAGTTTGATTTCAATTTAGAGACGCACACGAAAGGACATGGGACGTAGTTGAATAATAAGAAGTAGATATTAAACGCGATCCAATATTAATACCATCGCAAACCCAATTGTAATATTACGGGTAGACAACCCCGCAACTGATTGAATAAACTCCCGAACAAAAAACCACTCACCTCTCACACTATGGGTCTCCTCGAGCCCGCCCAACGGACGCTCCACATTCAGTCGCCCACGGCGCATCTTTTCTTCGTTCGGGAACGGAGGGAAGAATAAAGGCACAGGACCAACAGCACCCGGCTCGGGCATCGTCACACCTGGTGGCGCACTCGTAAAGGCACTCAAGCTTTGTGCATACGCGAGAAGTTCAGGGTAAGGAATTGCGGCTTCATGTGCGCACGAGTTCGATGTCAACAGGGAGAATAAAACAGCACCAATAAAATATGGACCACGCACCCTCCTTGGCCTTTCGTATGCACTCAATACGCTCGTCACCCTCCCTCACGATGTCCTCCAGTACCTTCCTCCCCTCTTCCAAAGCTTCACATACGGCGTGCCATTGAGCATCGATCTCCCCAAGTTCCTGCTGTAGCGCGACAATCCGTGCCTGCCGGCGCTGATGTGCTGCTGCTGTCGTCAGTGCAGTTTGCAACCGAGCATCGACGGCTACAAATGCGCTTAGAGGAGGTGGGAGAAGTTGTTTCTGCGATGGTTGCTGAGACAGAGAAAGGAAGAGGGATTGGGAGAGAGCAGTCAGTTGTGTGAGAGGTGCTAGGAGCTGAGCGTCCATGGCAAGGAACGAAATCAATTGCTGTCGGCACTCGGATCTCGCTTAGGCTACCAAGCACTGGAAGTCTATCGATAATCTTCAAGTTGTCAACATCCAATATGCCTCGATACCCTCACTCGCATTTGTTTTGGCGGTCAGAGCACTCGGTCATCATCTCAGGACCTCACATACAAATTCTTGACACCAAGTAAAAGTTTTCTCATTTGGATTCAGTCTTCACTCACTACCATTAGCACGGGAGATGTTTTGCATTCAACCGCGAACTTTGATGGAGACTACTGCGTAGGTATTATGGAATCTGGACCCATCCGATGTGTCGCGCTGAATCGTTGCGGAAAATATCTCGCGACTTCAGGAGATGATAAGAAACTGATGGTTTGGGAAGTTAGCGGTCTAAAACTCCTCAGCTCAAGGTATGTACCTCTGACAGTCGCTTCTGCATTTCTCAATCCAGCACAGAGAAATTCCGAAGAAGCCAACGTGCATTAATTTTGCTAATAACAACGACATACTCGTTGCAGATAAATTTGGTGACATAGTCCGGTAAGAATGTTCAACATTCAACAACCACCTGCTGTTTCTTATCATGCCCTAGTTATCCTCTGCACCCTAGCTCAGAGTCGTCGAGTCAGCACACTGACGATGCTTTGGCCTCCCGTGAAAACCCCTCTGGCGGACAACTCATTCTCGGCCACACGTCTCTCTTGACGACGTTTCTGCTGACTGCTGACGAGCAGTACATCGTGACTGCCGATAGGGATGAACACATCAGAGTTAGCTGGTACCCGCAAGGATACACGATCGAGAGCTACTGCCTCGGTCACGAAAAGTGCGACTCCTTACTTTCTCTGAATGCAAAAACGCTAACATCACATGCTTCAGATATGTTTCTGCAGTTCATATTCCTTCATGGTCTCCCGGGATACTCATCTCCGGTGGTGGGGATTCTGTGTTACGACTATGGGATTGGTTTAGCGGGAAACCACTACGTACCATTGATATTTTTTCTGCTGTTCAGCCCTTCATTGTGGTAAATGTGCCTAAAAATAAGAGGGGGTGGAAGGACGAGGACGAGGATGAGCCTAAAGGCAAGAGAGGACGAGGGAAAAATAAAGCGAAATTTGAAGAGACGCAGGGTGTTGGCGACAGGGACGCAGAAGACAGTCAAGGCTCTGCAATACCTGGAGAACAACCTGGAGAAGTGCCGACAGAGGTCTTTGTGGTGCACAAGGTGACATCTATCCCCTCAATGGCGCACATAATCGTGTTCAATGTAGTCGGGTAGGTGTTATGGGTCTCATGTTCTACTAGCTAATCATGCCTAACAGGGCTACCGCTATCTTCTGGTTTTCAATGAACGATGGCTCCGAACCTTGTATACGGCACCAGCCATTCTACAAACCTGTCATCGACTTCACTCTGGAAGAGGACGGGTCTCTTTGGGTTTTGCTTGATGCAGATTGGTCCCCACAAGGAATCCGGACCATGGAAGAAGGTGAAGCCTTAAATTGTGTGGAAGTCCGACGGTGGACGTCAGACAATGTGCTTACTTTCTCGTGCTTCATTGATCAGTTGCTGACTGCGCTGTTCTTAACAGTTCACTGCAACCGATCCTTCGCCATTAACCTTGTCGCTTAATTCTTGCACTCTGCCCGGTAAAGTTATCCTATCCTTTCTTTTCAAGGAGAATCTGACCAGAATCATAGCTACTGAAGCTGACCTCAAATCCTTGGACCTGTATTCAGATCTCAGTTTACTCCCAAAGAATGTCGAAGTAGAGGCAGAGAGCAGGACCCAGGACTTGTCTGAGATTGCTCTGGATGATGCTGCAACTGTGGATGGCGGATCAAATGAGAAGGGCATGTCCAAGAGAGAATTAGGGAGGTTGAAACATAAGAAAGCTCTCCAACGTTTACAGGAAGGAAGTTGCGGCGAAAATTTGGATTTTGGACAAGAGTGCAAGAAGGTGAAGAGCCCTTCGAGGACATTATGATAGGGATGTTCAGATATTTATGTAAGTAGATAGTTCGATCGCGGGATCTAAAATGTTTGCCCTGAATGCGGGGTAAACGTTGCTCACACGGTTGGAACCGTCGCTCTAACTCTCCCATTTTCCTTGTAAGTTAGATACCACTTCTTGACTTGCAGATTTTCAAAGTACAGAATGGTAAGACTCTTCTTGTTTGTGAACAAATCATTCCTCACCTCAAGTCTACCTAGTCTGCTTATCCTGCATACACCATGGGCGGCCTTTGCATCGTTGGCGGCGTCACTGGCTACGCAAAAACGCGTTCCATACCTTCACTCGTCGCCGGTGTTGGGTGTGTCCTTCCCCAGAATCTCTTGTTCTTTGCAACTCATGTCCTACAGCGTCGGTCTCCTGTTTCTCTGGAGCGCAGACACTATCAGGAAAGGTTCGCCAAACGGCTTGGAGGGCGCTTTGGGTGAGTTCACTTCATTCTCAGCTAAATCGTTCGTTACTCAGACGCCTATACCTTTTTTTTTTCATATAGGTGCCTCAGCTCTGCTTCTGCTTTCGTCGCTTCCCCGCATTGCCAAGGGTCCAGTGCCCGTTATACTTGCTGCAACGAGCAGCGCTGCAGGTGTCTACTATGGAACAAAGGTGTACAACTTGCGTAGCCAGTGAACTACTTTGTAGTACCTAGTGCGGCTGAATGTATCTTTATATTGTGGCTATTCACTCAACCATCACCATCATTATGAACCCCAAAGAAGTGAGGTTTATGCTGGCGCAAACGGCGCTTCCTGAATCTCGCGTTGTGAAGTCTTCGTGCTACCTGCAGACGTGTTCGAGGCCTTGTGTATTGATGTCTATATGAAACTATTACTGCATGACATGCAGCAGCTAGGTAACACGAAGTACTCGAGGAAAGATATACCATAGTATCCAACATACCCGACGCCAACTTAATACGCGTAATATCTAGCAAATACTAGTGGCCGGTCCAGCGATGGCATGTTCAGTCTATACACGATTTGTTGGTATACTATTAATACGTGTGCGTGAATGAGAAATATATGTGTGTAGCGATCCAAAGTCAAGTCCATCCTACCGCGCCATAATGGCCTGCGTCTTAAGGGCTGCCTCATCCACGGCCTTTTGGAACGCAACTAAATGCTCCTCCACAACCTTCTTGGCATTGAGATCTCCCCCTTCCTGCTCCCACCGCTCAATACGTCCACGACTGCGCTCCGCGCCTTCCCACTCCCCGCGTAGCCCACCAAAGCGGTTCTTTAGTGCACGAATTCGCCGACCTGAATCTGCTGTAGCAGCTCCATTTACCTGTGCCTGTTCTGATATCGTTGTGAGAGATGAAAGCAGTGCCGCTGTATGTGTTCGCAGCTGCACCAGGTGGGGCAGCGGCGCAGCAGCATTGGAGGGTTGGGGTGCAGCGAAGGAAGGCTTTTGGGGTGACGATAGGGACGGTGCATATGAAGATTCAAGCTCATCTTCTTCAGCGACGGCATCTAGCTTCGTCGGTGTGGGTTCGATTTCGCCTTCATCGATGTCATCCAGCTCCCCAAGGACGTCATTTCCGCCGACCTCAGATGCAATCCGGCGGATTTCGAGGTCATACGCAATAAGCTCGCGCACCTGACTTTCGCGCTCTTTTGCAGCATCATTAATCGCACGCACCATGTCCGATGCAAGCATTTCCAAGACATGTGCACTTGAGGCGGCGTTCGGCGTGGAAGATGGTTTGCTATGCAGGGGGGATAAACTAGGCGCGGAATCAACAGCGCGTAAGTGTGCGATGAATTGATCGGTTGAGGCAAGGTTTTGTGCAAGGATCTCCATGGCGTCTTGCGCTTGTATTCTTGGTGCAGACGAGTCATCATCAAGCTCGCCATCTAGACCTTCTGCAACACCTTCACTAGCATCCTCATCGGTGCCTCCATTGTCTCCTAGCTCATCCGCCAAACTCGAGCCCCCCATCTCATCTGCTAGGCTGCTTCCAATCTCTTCTGCAAGACTGTCCCCTGGCGTGTGCACTCCATGCACTTCCTCTCCATGCACGTCATCATTATCATCATCGATACCTTCCGCACCCTCGTCATAATCAATTCCAAACTCCTCCGCAAGTAAGCGTGACCCGCCTCCAGGCTCAGGCATTAGTGCAACAGCGAGCTCATGAGCCAGAGAGTGTGCGCCATTTTGTGTAGTCTGATCTAGGGAAGAGAGGGGTTCGGAAGTCCGGGTTGGCTTACGCGGCGAGGAGGACTGGCGCCTTGTGTGCGACATTGATATTGTGCAGTTTGTGGAGATTAGTTTAGAAGGATAGATATGGTATAGCAGGTCTGTACAGAATACAGATGCGCACGCCGGGTGTTCCTGTGATGATAATATCTGGATATGTCGAACGAGCGAGGCGGTGTCTACGCAAGTGTCTAAGTCACTGTCTAGCTGTTTGGTCTGTGTAAAATTGGCCCAGAGGTCGGGTCAGCGCAGAGGTTGTGGTTGTGACTTGGAGGGGAAGAAAGGACGTCTACTGCTTAGGTAATCGAATATCCTCTTGTTGTCACCTGCGACTAGTCACTTTGTTTCAACGCGCTGCGCTGTCTCAACATTCTTTATTTTGACTGATCTCACCTGTAATCCTTTGACACCTGAGCTTTCTTTTTTCATCCAACTTTATTCCACTATTTATCCCAACGATGGCCGGCTACTTCTCGAACCACTCGCAATTCCAGACTCGTTTTGCAAATGCAGCATCTAACACCAACACTACAACAGCTACTACCACGCCCGCCACCCCAGCAGAGGCTCGACCTCGAGTCCCCGCAAGCAGGCACTTCTCCACTTCCGTTGCGCACCCACCACACGAAGACCGCGACCGAGGTGCCGATGTTCCAGTGTCTCCATCCGTTCACCCTCTCCGGAATACGTATGTTCGTGGCTTCCTCCTCATTCTCATCCGTGACTAACGCCTGTTCCGCTGACGCAGATGGGTCTTCTGGTTCCGACAGCAGCGTGCTCCGGGAAATAAAATCACTAATTACGAAGAAGGCATTAAAAAGATTGCCTCATTCTCAAGCGTTGAATCTTTTTGGGCACTCCAAACTCACCTCTCACCACCCTCTGCACTCGTACCCACTACCGACTATCTCCTGTTCCATGCGGGAGTCCGCAGGCCAGTGTGGGAAGACCCCCTGAATCGTGCTGGTGGAAAGTGGATAGTGCGATTACGCAAAGGTGTAGCGGATAGGGTATGGGAGGACCTTGTGATGGGCGTCGTCGGGGACATGTTTGATGAATGTGGTGGGGACGGGGAAGAAGGAGAATGCCCAGAGATCTGTGGTTGTACTATCAGCGTGCGTCAGAGTGAAGATATTGTGAGCCTGTGGAACCGCGTGGATGGAGACATTAAAGTCCGAGAAAAGATCCGGTGCGTCCTTTGCATTTTTTATAATTTTTATAATCTGATTGCGTGTGGCAGGGATACTCTGCGCGCTGTGCTCAACCTTCCTCCGTCGACCATCATGGAATATAAATCTAACAACGGTAGGTTCCCTCCATCCTCCCACAAACCCATCTAATCGATCCAACCGCAGACTCCATGCAAGACAAATCTTCTTTCCGCAACTCCGCAATTGATCGGATACCCATCACTGCAGCCGCGTCGTGACCACCTTTTTCGTGTCGTAACACGAATTCTGTTCGCTTTTATCCTGTGTTTCGGTGCGCACGCAGCACACGCACGTAATACCTTCTTGATAGCTGGTTTTCTTATCAGCGTACAAGGCAATAATCGAATCTGAAACTGTAGCTTGATGCGATTGTAGCAGAGACGAATTATTGTTTTTTGTGGTACTCTGACCTCTCGTGATCTACTTAATCTTACATCTCATGTACGACCGATTACGAGGCATCTCGACTCTCGAGAGTCATACCTGTCGTACCACATTCATATTCGTGCTGTAACCAACGATGTGTCTATTTGCGTTCTGTTTGCTATGTCATAGTAGTATGATTGAGATTCTAATTTTTTACTTTGAAGGGCGGGATTTTGCATATTGATCACGTGTCGTCATTTTGCAGGATCATTGGTTCAATCGATCAATCATCATGTCGTTTATCGAAGTCCAGGAATTCAAATTACCGCAAGTCATTGCCATGTCACTTCCCCACAAGAATGAGGAGTATGGTACTGAAGTGTACTGGTAAGTGGCTACGTGTCTTCTTCCGAGTCCAGTTCACTAAGCAAAGTATCAAGGGATACAAGATACGAGCAGTATGTCTTCGTCTGCCCTCTTGATCGTCAGTCGTGAGATACCGTAGATGATGATTAGAGAAGCGGAGGATGCATCCTTTGACTGGTTCAAGACATATGCGGATGTCGCGGACTATATCCGCAGGCTTATCCCCAGTAAAGATGCACGCATCCTAATGCTTGGTTGTGGAAATTCAAAGTTCTCTGAGGACGTGAGTTTTCCCTTTTGGATACGGTGGTCCCGTGGCTAACAACATGGATCAGATGTGGGAGGATGGTTACAAATGCATTACCAATGTTGATGTATGCTTTCTGTCCTCATGCTATACTATTGGTTAATCTCCTAAAACTCTCGGAGTATTCGCCAATTGTGATCGAGAAAATGCGCAACAGACACAAAGATGTACGCCCAGAGATGACATGTGCGACTTGGACAAAAATACTGGAAAGACATCTCACTTTTCTAATAGGGGAAGTGAAGGATGTGCGAACTCTAGATGGTCTAGATTTCTCGTCCTTTGATATCGCCATCGATAAAGGTACGTCATGAATACGAATTACTGACTTCCGGAATCTCACGTAGTTCGATTCCAGGGACAATGGATGCAATGATGACGTCGTCCACAGACGTCTGGGTATGTTCAATCACGATGAAATCGTGCGATGTATTGATGATTCTGTTGTTTACACAGGATCCACCAGAGCAAGTGATTAAAGACTGCACGGCAGAGGTATCTCAGGTTTTGCGGTTTGTCATTTCATATTTTTACAACTTCCGACCTCATGGGATTGGCAGCGTACTGAAGCGAGACGGCATTTTCATCTACATCACCTTCGGACAACCGCACTTCCGAAAGCGATATCTCACTGGTGCACACGTCACCCGAGAGACTTCACTTGAGGTCAATCAGCTGGGAGAATCTTTCCATTACTACATGTACACCCTACGGATGCTACAGTAATATAGTGGCATTTGCGTTTACCTCGCACAACACTCGACTGCGGTACTCTCTTATCAGAAATTTTGGTAGACCATATCAGTTGCATACAGTGGCAGTACCGATAGGCACGAAAGAGTGTACACTGTAGATTGTTCTGTTATGTTTTGTTCTGGCCCAACACATCAAGTGTTGAGATCTGACTCAGAAACTCATACAATACATGTGCATACTATCATTGTATTCCGCAGGTGAACAGGCGAGTGAGTGCATTGCCAGAGCAATGCCGGTGAGGGATCTCTTAAGAGTCTCTAATCAACAAATAAGCGAGCGGGATATGAGCTTCGCGATTCGAGTCTCGACACGGTCGCGCTTCCTTTATGCAAGACAACTGTCTATCGCAGAAATTCATTTACCATTTTCGAGTCGACTGCTTGGGTGATAAGGCCTTAAGGACTTGAAAATAACAAGTCGTCCGATGGGCTTTAAAATTTAAGACTACGAAGGTTGAGTATATTTATGTAAGTACTTCGCCCCGATTTTCGAACCATTGTGTTGTTGTGTCGCAGTGAGTGAAATTTGCAAAACGCAAACGCCGCTGTATTACTGTATGACGACTCCTGACCTTACCAAGCTGATCTTCTGAATTATCAAGCACATGACGCCCGGATATTCGTTCCGCCATCAGGTCAACTCCTACCAAGTAGCAGATAAAGTGAACCCCACTCCAAAGCCCACTTCGGACACGAACTTGTATGATGTCTGCAGCCCAACATCATGAGCACTTTTACTTCACTTTGGTCACCTTTTTGGTGAGTTGCGATTGGCCTCAAATTGCAGCAGCTCACTCAGTCTTTGGCAGGTTGAGGACTGCTTGTTCAGAGTGCCCTATCACGCTCTAGCGTCACAGTCAGACGTCTTTCGCGATTTAGCTCTACTCCCCGTAGCCCACAAAGCTGAGGGACACTCAGACACAGATCCTATCGTTCTCGAGGGTATTAAAAGAGAAGACTTCCAATCCCTCATGAAAGTGTTGTATCCAATGTAAGTAGTCAGCCAAGTTGACTTGACGGAGTGCAGCACACTGGTGACTTATAACCTTATGCTCTGACTTCGTCAGGCCCGTCACCCGCTTACCATCAGATGGGCTTCCAGCGACTATTGAGGAGTGGACGAGTGTATTGAAGCTATCTAAAATGTGGTGTTTCAACTGCATTCATGAATTCGCCATCGAGCAGCTGGAGCCTATGCTTGCTGAGAGGCCCATAGACAAAGTTGTGCTCGCACAAGATTATGGAGTTACAAGATGGCTGGTATCGGGTCTGCTGGAACTGGCAAGGAGAGCGGAGCCTGTTGGATCAGAGGATGTACAGAGACTTGGACTGGATACTGCGTTAAAGCTAGCTGATATCCGGGAGAGCAGACAGACAGTGCGTCCAGTATTTGATTTCGATTATCAAGCCAGAACGGCCGTCGCCACTGCAAGTGGCCCTCGGGGCGCTACTACATGCGATTTTACCAACCGAATCCGAGACGTATTTAATTTGCAATAGAGATCAAATCTCCAATGTCATAGTGCTGTACTACTATTAGTTAACATATAATACACGACCGAATCTCTGGATGTAAGTACGACTTGTGTTAGCCTAAGAGCAGCTTCCGTTGTTCCTTCATTGTCAGTACTGTAATGCTCGTACGTGAGCTGGATGATCAACTTAAAAGTGGGAACGCGTAACAAGCTCCTGCTGTCTGTTCCTCGGACTGAACCTGCCACATTTTCAGCCTGTTGTGAATCTCCCCTAGACAGACCCTACTAGAATGAAGGTGGTCGTTCCTTTGTATTAGGGCCTATTACCGGCAGTGGATCAGTTCAGTATACAGTTTGGTCCAAGGCATCCCACAAGAACAAAAATAAAATGAAGACTGGCCGTATTGTCTTACATGCCGTATCAAGACGACGATGACTTAACCCCTTCAGCCGGTCAAAACGCCGCAGATACGGGCGTTGAAGCGAAGATGACAATCAAATGCATCTCAAAGGCATGATGACTGTAAGGCAAGAATGGACGTGTTTCCGTGGAACCGGAATATGCAGTGGGCAGCAGGGCAGATGGGAGCAAACGCTCCAATTGGTTCCGCGGCAAGTTTCGTTCAGTGCAAGTAGTATTTACCTGCGACACTGAAGCCCGACGTGCGTGTGACCCATGAAGCTAGATACCAATAGACGCTTCTCCGTGATCGGTGGAGAAAGATCTTGATATGCGCAAGACGACGTGTCGCCGCTGTTCGCGACGCTAACATTGTGATACCCAGTCGATGTGGCCGAAATTTATCAAACCCGGCCACAAGATCAAGGAAACTTACTACCAAGAACGTTCTGAATCACGCGATCGGCCAGCACAGAATCTGAGTTGCAGAAATAATAATCAGACGCTATATTCTGGTAGAACAATTATGAGAATGTCGTATATGGAAGTCATGGCCACGATGTACGGGATGTAGTGCGAGTTAATCAAGAGGGACGCTCTTTATGGAGAGCTCAGAACGGGTGAGAGCGAGAATAAATGATGATCACAGCGAATCCATGCTGGAAACCAGTTCGTTGAGTTCTGCCTGCGAACTCTTGAACTTGTCTTGCATTTCCTGTGTAAAGGTCTCTATGAGCATATCTAACATCAAAGAGTGCGACAACGTACCTCAAACTTCTTCTCCCATTGATCGCGCTCTTGCTCAACTCGTTGAACTTGACGTTCAAAGTGTTCTGCCTTGACATCAACTTGCCGCAGCCTGAGCAGATCATTAGTAGTTGATAACAGATCGAGACAATATATGCAACACACTTCTCCATCGTCTCTTTCACATTCTTCTCAGCAGCGTCGAGTTCCTCCTCCAGTAGCGCGACCTTCCTCGTAAGGTTCTCATTGGAGGTTTTGGAGGCTTCTCCCTCTTCCTGTGCAGCCTTGGCTTCAGCAAGCTTCCCGTCTACCTTGTCAAGCTCTGCCTCAAGGACAGAGATCTTGTGAGCCATTGAAGTAATCTCCTGATCCTTTTCAAGGAGAAGCTGATCGTATTTCTTGAGCTTTTCTTCTGCATCTTCAGCGCGAGTCACTGCATTATCTGCTTCGAAGCGCAGCTGGGTCATTTTCTGCAAGGGAATGTTCAGCAAGATCGGAAGTGAGTAAGCAATCGCAGCCAACCTTCTTGAGGGCGTCCATGGTGTTCGTTGGATGTGAAGTTGGTACAGACGATGGTGGAGAACGAGGAGATGATTGAACGAGCACCTTTGGCACTGCCAATGGCCACAGTCAGCTTAAATGGGAAGCAACCGTGGGAACACTTGAATTGACAGCATAAGCACTTGCCTTTTCCGATCATGATGGGTCAGATCAAGTCAAGTCGAAATCAGACAGGCTACGGCTGCTAGCCTTTGACGTTCTCTCTAAGGAATACAATCAGCTTCAACGTACTCGACGACGAGCACGAGATCATACCGATGAGCGCACCGGTTGCGCAAGAGGGTAAGTAACAGATGTGCTTTTGATTCCGCACCTTATCCTTGGCTGATTCTTATATCGCAGAACTGCCGATCCTCGAGGCCGTGATCAAGTGAGTTTAGTGCGCCCCCTGATTATTGCTACTCGTGTAACAGGAACCCTTGCCCACCGCAGCATACGGAACCGGCTTACTGCCCTGAAGAGGGACCGTGCCGAGTTTCTGAAACCGTCAGATGTAAATGCCCTTTACCAGGCTGTTGTTAAGCAAGGTGACCGCCTTCTTCTTTGTTTCAAGGAACTATTAATCTCATTTGGGATGTCACTCCCCGATAGTGACAAAGCTCAATGATGTCCGCGACGATAATACGACCTACAACAATCGAGTGGATACAACCCTGGCTGATGTGTTCAGCCTCCTCTCATTGTGCTATCTTACATTGGGGCGAACGAAGGAATGTCCCGCTGTATACTCTCAGCTTGCCTCCATGAGGGTCAGTACCACGTTCTCTTGACCATCTCAGTATGGATGATCTGCATCTCGTATCGTGGAGATTCGGTCAGCCATTGTCCACCACATTATCTCCAGGCATTCATCTACCGCATGAGAATCGGTGCTAATTACCATTTACCATGTACAGCAAATTCTCAGTCACATGGAAGAGTCGGGGGTCTACAATGAACCGGACCTGGTTCCTTTCCACCGGCGACTGAGCGAGCTCCGCTCCATAGTCCAACATGATGCTGAGAGCGGAAAGCATCCCGAAGCTATGACCAAACTTTTGGAGCGTCAGTTCAATGAATGTGGTACGTCTTCTGAGTACCATTTGCGAGGTCATGTAACTCATGCTGCGGTTCTAAAGATACTATCGTGCGGTCACTACAAGATTCCCTGGCTGTCCTCTCTGTAGAGTTGATTCCCATTCACGAACGCCTCGTCACAGTTCGCAGACAACTAGTTGCACTGGCTGCCAAAGAAGGTTCACATAAGGCCGAGCTCAAACCTATAGCCGAGGAACTCCGTAAGATCGATTCGTGAGTGCCTTTGATATGTGCGCTCAACATTGCTCATGTCTACCACAGCAAACGTGTCGACGGAAAGTTTCTGGGTCCAGGAGGAATCATGCCTGCTTCACAAGCACTCTGCTCCTCCCTCCTGGAGGAATGCTTCGACATCTTGCAGCAGATAAAAGCGCAGGAGGAATCAAAGAACGTAGCGTCTTCTCTAAAGCCGATTCATGACCGCCTGGATCAGCTGCGTGTAGAACTTGAGAACCTCGTCCTCACGCACAGGTGGAGTCTCCGCGAGACGGATCTCTACAATTATTCGATGAGCTTGCATGAAATTGACAAGATGCGTATTGATGGCAAGTTTGTTGATGCAGAGGGTAATAGGCCGCCGGGACAGTATGTGAGTGCCCATATATTAACACACTGGCAACTGTTCACACACATGACAGGTTCTACTGTACTTACTGAGACGGTGTTATGGTTTTATCTACCGACTGTTATCGTCGAGCGAGCCAGTATCAGAAGAACTCATCCCTATCGTGTGTCTTTTTTCCATCTGTCTTCGATCTCGGTTCAATTCCCCCTACGCAGGCCAATAAACTCTCCACAGTGAAGAAGTGTCTTAACGAAGTATACAAGTTTGGCGGGCCGTTTACACCTCGCGACCTCTATCCCGTGAGTTTCTCCATTTGGTTTATCGGAAATCTCGAGCTCAACTTTCACAGTATCAACTTGCACTGCATCAGATCGACTCCATGCGGAAGGACGGCAAGTTCGTGGGCGTAGGTGGTAATATTCCCGAAGGACAAGGTATCGTTATGGCACACTTGAACGAGTGTCATGAACTACTGGAGATGGTGCGTATGTGCTGTGCTTCTAACGATATACTAACGAACCACGTAATCTAGCTCAAGGATTCAGAGTCCATGAATGAGGACGACCAGTACTACGACGACGACGAAGATGAGACTGAGACAACTGTCGCAGAATGATGTTGATTCAGACTGTTAAGAACTTAGCGTTCCTTGGACTATGTACCACCTACCTATCTCACTATGTCTTGCCTTACATACAGTACCACCATCGCGCGGCGAAAATAATATGGTATTCGTGATGGGACTTTAGTGGGTGTCCTTTACGACAAACACCGGGGTAGATGCACAAGTATATCTAAGTCTACGAGGAGGTAAACGACGAGACGTGGTCCTCAACGACCTTCTTGATTTTAGCCTCCATCTCGGGGGTAACATTGCCAGTCTCGATCTCCGCCAGGAGCGGGCCTTGGGTAGCAGTCAAATGTGAACGGAATTCAGCTTCCCATGCAGTGATTTTGTCAACAGGGATAGAGTCAAGCTGCGCGGTACAGGTTAGTCGCCAATATTCAAAGTTGCATGGATGGTTACGCACGAGACCGTTAACACCAGCGTAGATGATAGGCACTTGGATCTCGGTAGGCAGGGGCTGGTATTGGCCTTGCTCTATTGGAAGACATGAACAACATTTCGACGCAATAGAAGACAATTACTTACTGAGGAGCTCGGTCAAACGAGCACCACGAGAAAGAAGGAAACGTGTCGAGGCATCGAGATCTGAACCGAATTGGGCGAAAGCAGCGACTTCACGGTACTGAGCAAGGTACAGCTTAAGAGAACCAGCGAACTTCTTCATGATCTTCCTGTAGGGGATGAGAGCATATTTGAGACGATACGCAAAGAACACAGCAAAAGATACTGACGTCTGGGCAGCAGAGCCGACACGAGACACGGAGAGACCGACGTTAATGGCGGGACGGACACCACGGAAGAACAGCTCAGCCTCCAAGAAAATTTGACCATCAGTGATTGAAATAACCTATATGCCGGATTAAGATAAGTTAATGGTCGGCACTGGCACATTTTGACGCACGTTAGTAGGGATGTAAGCGGACACATCACCACCCTGGGTTTCGATGATGGGAAGGGCAGTGAGAGATCCACCGCCGAACTTGTCGCTCATCTTGGCGGCACGCTCGAGGAGACGAGAGTGGAGGTAGAAGACATCACCGGGGTAAGCCTCACGACCAGGGGGACGACGGAGAAGGAGGGACATTTGACGGTAAGCAACAGCCTGCTTTGACAAGTCATCATAGATGATGAGGGCTAACGTGATTTTCAGTGCCGGGATTGCCCGAAGACGGTAAGAACAACATACCGTGCTTGCCGTTGTCACGGAACCACTCGCCCATGGCACAGCCAGAGAAGGGCGCGAGGTACTGAAGGGGAGCAGCCTCGGAGGCGGTAGCGGCAACAATGATAGAGTACTTCATTGCGTCATTTTCCTCAAGGGTCTTGACGAGCTGAGCAACAGTCGAACGCTTCTGGCCAACAGCAACGTAGACACAGTAGAGCTTTTTGTCCTCGTCTTTGCCGTCATTCCACCGCTTCTGGTTAAGGATGGTGTCGATGGCGACGGCAGTTTTTCCAGTTTGACGGTCACCAATGATAAGTTCACGTTGACCACGACCAATGGGTACCATGGCGTCAATGGGCTTAAGACCGGTCATCATAGGCTGGTTGACGGAACGACGAGGCAAGATACCGGGAGCCTTGAGGGAGGCACGTCTCCTCTCAGCAGCCTCAATGGGGCCCTTGCCGTCAATTGGGTTGCCGAGAGCATCAACGACACGACCGAGAAGACCAGGACCAACGGGAACATCGACAATCTGGCCAGTACGCTTGACGGTGTCGCCTTCCTTGATGAGACGATCGTTACCGAAGATGGAGACACCGACGTTGTCCGCTTCCAAGTTGAGACACATGCCACGGACACCGGATGAGAATTCCACCATCTCCTCGGCTACAAGACCAGTCAATTACAGAGCCCGAGGAATGAAAGGATGAGTTTCGGAAACGTACCCTGGACATTTTTGAGACCCCAAACACGGCCAATACCGTCACCGACGCCTGAAGGTGCTATGAGACCAGTAGTAGAAATGAGCAGCATGACTACGCACTCAAAACACGACCAGTCTCTTCGACATTTCCACTAATAGCAGTACCGGCAATACGGGACTCCAGTATCGAAGAAACCTCGGATGCGGCTTCATATGACGTACCAATACCACATTAAAACCAATGACACGGAGACAGGAACGTCGGAATACACGTTAAAAACGGTAGAAAACGCCTGAAATGGGAACGCACCGGGCTTTGCAGTAGCATATGAGCGGGAAGCAAGTGCACCGACAGTTGCGTTGCTCTGAAGATAAAAAAGTTGTATGAGAAGGAAATTTAATGGGGAAAACAGGAAAAATGAGGACCTTTGGGGCAGCAGCAAAGGCAGCTCTGCGTGCCGAGTTCTGGAGTGCAATTCTGTGCATTGTCGCGACAAGAAAGAGTGGGATGAGAAGGAACGAACGAGTCGGTGTTAAAGGAAATTCTCGGAACTGACTTTATTTCAGTCTCCGCCTAAACTGCTTCTCCGTGTCACACACAAGTCACTCTGTCACACTTATTACTCGGAGCAATTACTTCAAAACACTTGCTGCTCTTCATTTCGCCATGGCCACTTGGCAAATTCGCAGCTGGCTATCGAGCACCATCCGACGCGGTCAGTTATTTACACGTTTTATTACCCGTTTTCTGACTCAATTTTTCAGTCGCGTCATGTTCTGTGTCAACACAGGCAGCTCTCCCGAAAAACGCTTCCGCTGCATTTTCCCTCATCCGTTCCCAGCCTTCGCAGTACATCGTCGCCTCTCTCGCTGGGCGTAAATACCTTCTTGCACCCAGAGACCTCCTCACTGTCCCTCATCTCAAAGACGTACGCGTTGGCGACGTCCTGGCCTTGCAGGATATACATGAAGTTGGCTCTCGCGATTATACACTTCGCGGAGACCCTGTAATCTCCTCAAGTCGCGTCAGTGTTGAAGCTACAGTTGTCGAGCATACCAAGGGCAAGATGGAGGTGGTATTCAAGAAGAAGCGTAGAAAGGGTTACCAGAAGACTATCAAAAATAAGCACCCATACACTCGTCTCCGCATAGGGCCCATACAATTCTCTGAGCCTTCCCATCCGTAGCAGTAGCACAGACGAGTATTATCATATTTTGGTATTTTAATCTTGACAAAACATGAGAACACGGTGTGAGGAAGAATATACATGTATCATATCTCGCCTTCTTCAGGCGTGTCCGCCCTCCGGGATCGTTCCCTACGCTCTTCCTTGGAATCTTGCATATCAGGATCATAGCGGGCGCGCTGCAATCACGTCAGCACGACTGGTGTAACAATTATTACATCCAAGTCAACATACTTTTTCAGCGCGTTCACTATGAGCCCTATCGGAGCTTCGTTTTCCTTCCCTGCTCCGTTCATGTCTGTCCCCTGCATGATCAGCCTCCTCATCTTCCCCATATGGCGGCGCCTCGTCCCAGTTCCGACTATGCACACGCTCCTTTGAACCCTTTCTGCGCTTACGCTCATCTCTACCATCCCTACCATCGCGTTCGTCTCGACCATGTCGTTTGTGATCGCGGTCCCTGTCTCCACGGTCCCTTTCTCGCTCTCGCTCGCGCTCGTTATGCCCATCCTTCTCACGCCCATGATATCCATCGTGATCGTCGCGATGGTGGTGTTTGGAGCTCCTATCCCTATCCCTATCCCTATCCCTGTCCCTGTCCCGCTCACGCTCACGGTCGCGTTCTCTTTCTCTGTCACGGTCATCACGACGGTCACGATCCTTTTCGCGCTCGCGCTCAGGCTCCTTGCGACGTCTACTCGTGGTTGACGCACCATCCTCTGATGCAATCTCGCGCATGCGCTCTTTCTGCCGCTTGACAAACTTGGCAAAGGCTGAGCGTCGACCCTCATCATCATCGAGAGCTTTAAACTCGGGAAGGTTTTCAATGAGGGGGACAACCTATATCAGATGTTAATACTTAGCTGGTATCGAAGAAAGGACGCGAAAGGCGCACAGATTCGTAGGACAAGGTAATGTCAATTGGGTCCGGAAGTTTCTTCATCGCATAGCGAAGATCATCTTGCAGGTGCCTCTGCCTCCTCTCCGCGCGACGCCTCTCTTCATTCTGTTTCTTCACCACTTGTTCGTGGACCTACCAGCCTGATCAACATCCTCAACAACTTCACACAAAAAGTAACACACCGTATCATATACCTCGCGTAAATCATCTTCCCCGAGCTTGCTTACGCTGTCGGGGTCTCTTCTCACGCGAGCCTTGAACTCCTCAAATGTCGTCTGCACGTTCACAACACTCGTGTGTTCTTTCTCTTTCACCACGTCCATGGCATTGGGGTCATCGCCACGCTTAGCACACTCCTCTGCGATAGCGATCTTGGCATCGAGCTTCTGGTCAAGTGAATCGATGGTATCCCAGAAAAGTTCCAATGGATTCGAGCCAGGTTTGCCGAGCAGATTAAGGTACCGCTGATCAGAAGTAAATAACGGGTAGACATGGCGCCATTTGCCGCGCGCCTTGATTTTTCCAGCCGCCACGAGGTCATGCAGTAGTGCCTTGAACGCCTCTCGTGCTTTGCGCTCTTCGCGGGTCTTCTCAACCTGCGTACGGCGCATTTGCTCTTCAAACTCACGCTCTTTGACACGTGAGTAATCCTCGAACGCAAGAAGGATATCCAGCGTAGGAAGCTTGCGCAACTCGGGATCGGCCTTCCACTCGGAAGACTCAATAACCATTTCGTGAGCTTTGCGCCAACGTGTGAGAACGTCAACATCGAGTTCTTTGAAAAGAGAAACGACTTTAGAGATCGCACGCGAGCGCGCAGCACGGGTTTCTTGCTGTGGATGAAGGTATCCGTGAGATTGCATTCGTGATGAAGAAAGTGAATAAGAACGCAGAACAAGAACGCACAATTTCACGTTGTTTGAGCTCGGCAACGTACTCCTCAAATATGAGCTTTCGTTCAGCCTCAACACGAGCTTGTTGCCAGATAGGATGCTGCGAGAACAGTTTATCGGCAGTAGCGAACGTCGTGTAATGGAACACGTTCGGATTACCCTTAAGCATGTTACGTATCGCTGGTCGAAGCTTCGACAACCGTGCCTCACGCTCCTCCTCTTCTTTCTGGCGCAGGCCATCCGTGTACTGTGTACGCCAACGACCAAGTAAGCAAAAGGCTGTGCCGTGATAGAGGGAAATGTACCTTCTGCCAAGTTGCTTTCTTCTCAGCTAGGGAGTTCAGAGCCTTGTACAATGGATCTGTGATGATGGTGCGCATGGTTTGATCCCATGTCCAGTCCGCATCGACACCTGCCTTGCGCAAAAGGTGCATAAACGCCTTCTCGCCCTCCTCGAAGGTAGCGAAGCCGTTGTGAGGAATGGTTGGGTCGTCTGGAAGGTTAGGACGTGCAGGGAGAACACCCGTGCTACTGAAGGGAAGGGCGGTAGATGAGCCGAGGAGGGCGACGGTAGTGTCAGAATTGGCTGGGATCGGTGCAGCCGGAGTTGGAGCGACCGGAGTGCTACAAATGATCAGGTAAAGCATAGGGAAAATACTTACGGACGTACGGGATGGAACCAGCAATCACAAGCTGGCTGCTTTGCTTCTCTTTCTCGACTTTTTCGAGGAGTAGTAGCAGCTCATCTGGCATGTCCCATTTGGATTCTTTGGATTCAGTCTGTTAAACGAGATTAGAGACTGATAAGAAGGGCACTCGTTGGACATACATTGTAATAGTACTTCCTGCCTCCAGAGAAATATTCTTTCCATTTCGTCTCCGCGAGAGCTTTCTGGAAGGGGAAGTCAGTGGAAGTACATAGCTAGGTGGTGGGAGGATAAGTGACCTCAAATGGAGACTTCAAGTCTAAAGTGAACCCCCTTTAGTACAGGTCAGAAATACAGAAAGGAGGATACACACCATCTGGCTTCTCCCAGACACTTTCACGACTGCCGGTGTTAAACCAGTATGTCCTTCCCTCTGGATTTCGATGTTCAGTCTACCGGGCTCGTCAATATCTCCTACGTGAGAAGCAATGACAAGGATACTTACCCACATACTGACTCGCGATATGGCAAGTGAGCGGAAAGAGCAAGCAAATGCTTCAAGCCGAACGCGCCGAAGATTTTAACACTCCGCGCAGAATTAGTACAAATAATTATATAATACATGTTTGATGGACATCCATGAAAAATGGAGTACGTCTGGTTGTATGATGGTGAGCAATAAAATTTTTGTCCTGCACTTCCTAACTCGAATTCAGCCGCCAGAAAATGGTTCTTCCTTATCCCGACCATCGTTTGTCCGGTTCAACTTCTTATTGATGCGCCATTCGGGAAATTTGCTCCGTCCAATGAAAGCATCTTCGTTATGGACGGAATCAAGTCATGGATTGTTATGGAGCTAGTCTCACCCCTCGCCTTCATCGCCGCACTATACAGAGCGCCCTTGTCAACATCTCCTTCTGCATTGTCCACCCCTCAGATCATCCTCGCTGGCCTGTTCCTCGTTCATTACCTTAACCGTGCAATTCTTTCCCCTCTGCGAACGCCATCTCGCTCCAAGTCACACATTATTGTCTCCCTTTCCGGTGTCGCATTCAACCTACCGAACGGCACTCTGATGGGAGCCTACCTCACATCTCCTTCTGCAACTGCCTTCCTGGCGGGAGCATTGTCTCGTCCATCTTTTTGGGCAGGAATACTGCTCTGGGCTGCTGGCTTCGCCGGAAATATTTTGCATGATGAAGTTCTGCTCAACATCCGCCGTAACGCTACCGCGAAAGGCAAGCGCAACGAGAATCAAGTCGGAAAGGAGCATTATGCAATCCCTCGTGGCTACCTCTACCGATATATCTCCTACCCAAACTACTTCTGCGAGTGGTTAGAGTGGTTTGGCTATGCATTAGCCGCTGCACCTTTCCCAGCTTTCATGTCGCTTTCAGCAACAATGCAGACTATCCAACCCCCATGGTTGTTCATCTGGGCGGAAGTATTACTCATGATTTCTCGAGCATACAAGGGTCATCGATGGTACCACAAGAAATTTCCCGAGTACCCCAAGGAGAGGAAAGCTGTTGTGCCATTTATCTTCTAGGTTTCTCCACGCAGGGATTTTGTTAAATGACATATTTCTGCCGTTTTAATCATCAGTTGGCCAGCCCAGTGCTGAAATTTGTGTCGGAAGAAACAAGTGCCTCATACATGTCAGGCTAGAAACAGTTACCACCAAGCCAGCGGATACAACTTTGTAGATTGGGTGCAACAATATTCAGTCGAGGACTAACACGAAACTCGATGTAATGGCGCCTTGCTACTTCTTGGTCACCTACATCCTTAGTGAAGCCAGCTCACTCTCCTAAGGTGTTACGAGCACGGTTTTTGACCTTGCTCATGGACGGGCCCATTTTGCGGGGAGACATGTCCATCCGGTTCATGACGCGACTTGACCATGACATCACAATTGAATCCTGCTCTTTGATATTTTGCTAGTATCTACCCAGATGTTGTGTTCTTATGCGACACGATGAGGATAGATCTGGGCCCATTTGGTTCATACTCTAGTTAGAGCATCCCGAAACATCCCGCTAGTCAAGGAACATTTCGACGACGCCCCGCCGCGCCACGCATTTGCAAGGAGTACCTACCCATTGTACTTGAACCTAGCAGAACAATTTAGTTCCGGCGCTAGTCCGCCCTAGATTGAATGGAAACTGACCAGTTCGTCCTGTTAAATTCATGATTAGATACGGCCAACGAAAGAGTTTTCATATCCTACCTTGCATTAACCGCCTCCTTCCTCACGACGCGCTTCGGGTCATCCAAAGCTTTCGCCAGTTCCTTCAATACACCAGCCTTGTAAGGATGCAGTAAATCATATCGTACAGTGCCTGGCAGCAATGCCAGGTATTTGAGCGCCGCTGCCCGTACTCCCTTTGACCAGTGAGCCTTTCGAGTACAAAAGATGAAAAGATGATAAACGCACGGGATCCGGCATCTCTGAATACATGCAGTTTTTAAGCATGGCAAGCACGAGAGTCGACGCGTACATCGAAACGGTGGCATTATCCGCAGATGTAATATCAATATTGTTTGACAGTGTGTTAATAATGTGTGAACGAATTGACGGATCGGCGAGGTCCAGACCGCGTAGTAGAAGAGGCATGAGCTGGTGATACCGTGAGCAAGACAACTAATACGTTGTAGTTGTAGTACGACTTACCGAGGGCATCTGAGTGACATAGACCGCCTTCGGCACAGCATTGATCAGGGACGCCAAACCAACGAGATATGCAGTCTCCCTTCGCGATCCTTGCGAATGGAAACATGAGTCAGATTATGTATGTCAACTATGTACAATTGACATACCACTGACACCCTTGGCTCCCTCTAATAACCTCGGCATCACTCCATTGAAGTATTTTTGCACGTGTAGAATCTGGGATAATGCGGTTCTTCTTTAGGTAAACTTCACAAACCGAGTTTCCTTTGCATACCTTGAGAACAGCAGCATTACGCTTCGTCAATACAGGATCCTCGCTTGCAAGCAGGCCCAGCGCCCGCGCTGCATCCCAATCAACCGTGTTGTCATCCAAAAGCTCGAACAAGTGGTCAATGAATGCATGTGCGGAGGAATGTGAGCGCACAAGGAGTGCTCTTGTGATCTGAAAATGAGAAATAAGCGGAAAGTGGAATGCGAGATACAATGCAAGTACCGGTATCCACGTGCTGATTGCGTTTTTCCGTACTTCTACTGGTATACTTGTGCTATTGAGCCTCGATGACCAATAGTCCTCCAGCTGTGACGATAGGAAGCCAGATGCATCTGAAAAGGTGACTAAACCAACTTTACGATGGAAAGATATGATAAAATACCTTCAACATGTTTATTCACAATGGATGCAAGAGTGTGCAATGCAGCTTCTTGTTGGAAGGATGTACTGGATGAGCTATCGCTCCACGCAACCAGTTCAGAGAGGAAAGTGGATAGATTGTTGACAGGTATGCGGACCTTGAAATGACATTCAGAGTAGTATCAGCAGGCGTGTCTAAAAGTACATACCTCCTTGCGTAATGGGATAATGGTCGAAGAGAAAAGGGTGAGACTGTTCCGTTGTCGTGAGCTAGCATTCAACTAGGATAAGGTCAACGTTGCATACATAAGGCAAAAGCGAAACTTAAGCCCACATGGAATGGTGCGAATGGTGCAATAGAGTTTAGGAGACCGTTAGTGACGGGCTTTACATCGCCTTGCATGTAGGCTGCAAACACAGCAGTAACCAGCTTTTCTTGCTGCCTGCGGCCTTTTTCAACGCCACGCCAAAGATAAAGATAAAGTAACTCACGCAACATTCAACGTCTCACTCACGAGCCTGATGATCCTCGCCCCAACTTGCAGCAATCTTGGATCCGCGGCGACAGCCACCACCTCCGAGCTCGCTAGGGCGGAATCCAAGTACAATCTGAACATGTGTGGTAGTAGCTGGTCAGCATATTTGGGAACATCTACATCTTTCGAGGAGACTTTGGTGTCAAGCGTGTTTGCGAGCCCTGTGAGGATAGCGTGTGCGTATGCGGCTGTGCTCTCCTCGTCAGTTGTCCGAGTCGGCGAAATTACACAGAGAAGGTCAAGTTTAGTGGTGAGCCTGATCACAAGCGTTTCAAAGAGCTGTGGTTGCACACAAAGGATACTGAGAGCCGAAAGGGCACGCCAATAAGATGCACGCTGTGCAGCAGCATCTCTAGATGGAGCATCATCTGGTAGGGAGGAGAAAAGAATTGGAAGCGTCTGTGATGATAGATGGTGTGGCGCGATAGCAGCAATGACAGAGAGGAGGGTAAGGGTATCCGCGCTGAAACCACGAACTTTAGTAAATTATCACCAATTCAGGGGAAATTCCATACGTCACGTCTTCTACTTCGTCAGGTTCCTGGCTTAGGAGTTCGCTTACCTCAAGTACTATATATCCAAGCTCTTCATCAGCTACTAATGTAGGAGTGCGCACGAGTGCGTTTAGTCCGTGCAGTGCTGGTAGGCGCGTCGCAGGTGCTTTCAGGCCGACGATGAGAAGCCCGAGAAGGGCATCCTTCGAAGCGGCGAGTGGGGAGGACGACAGGACAGAAACTTGAGGAACGGAGGCATGCGTAGCATCACCACGACAGGCGTCGATCAGCTCTGTGAGTAATGTAACTATTGAGGCCCGGTTCGACACCTCGTCTGGGTCGTGGAAATTCCTGATGAGGAGTTCGGTGGCTTGTGACACGGCAAAACTGGATAGTGGTCCTGCCCAATGAAAAAAAAATGATGATCCAGTTTGTAGTACAATAAAGTGTTGCAAGAGGACGTCATGCTCACCATCAGCTCCTGCAAAGACACATACAACCTTCATCGCGGCTCTTGCCTGGGCTTTCTCAGGCTCCTTCAATGTTTGCATGCACTCGCTACATATATCTCGCGCGAGGCTCGCAATGGAGTCCACGCCTACTGTGTCTCGAGATGTATCGGCATGAATGGTTCTGACAAGGACCTGCAGTGTGTCAAGGGCTGATTGTTCTGTAGTTGGATCCGTCGGTTGGAAAATCTGATTCGAGGTAACGATATGTCCGAAAGATAAAGAGACTGGTGTCTTACTTCAAGTTTCAGAGAGCTCCATATCTTCTTCCCGAACTCATGGGTCACAACGGGTCCATAAACCGGAAGACATATAGACATGACATGCAGAGTCTCACGCTGTGAAGCTGGGCGTTAGATTGGCGTTTAAGACTTCATGAAATAGAAAATAGCGACCTTGGTTGCGGGCGATCCAGCAGTGAGCTTTTCCAGAAACACTGGAATACCAAGGGGACCGAGGGCTGGAGTTGCGCTCAAACAAAGTCTGTAGTAATATATCAGCAAGCTGAAAACATGATACATAGGATCTCACTGCACCGAAGAGATTGCTTCAGATCATCTGCACTGATGCCATAGGGATCGTCAGGTGGGGGTCGGAAAGTAATAGGAAAGTAGCAGAATGTAATGTCAAAGAAGTCCTGTTGGCGACGGTTGGACATGGAACAGAAAGCATTAAATAATAAAATACCTCAGTATGAGCAGAAGTATCAAACTCTACGAGTACGACTCGAGCGATGGAAAATGCCAACATGAGATTTCGAGGGTCCTTTTCTCCAACTGCAAGGTTAACATATCCGGAAAGGAACATGCTGCCCATTTCCTTCAGGGTACCGCGATGGGTGGATAGCAGCGATTCGACAATTGTGAAGACATAGAAGCGAATGGACTGCACAAGGGCTCTCATTTTGACATTGGCGAATATACTAGGCATTATTGAAAGTAATGAAGATGCGCGTAGTTGAGGTACGTACGCGTCGAGAATATCCTTCGCGTCAGCAGACTGTACATTAGGGAACTTCACAAGGTGACAGAGACCTTTGAGTGCAGGTATGATGGTCTCAAGATCTTCAAGCTTGCTGCAGTAAAACTTGGTGAGTACGCCGACTGGTAAAGAAAGTGAACATGTTGAGTCGCTAAGGTGTCGCTTTTACTTACCAGCCTGTCGATTGAGCTTCTCATGCGGGCATCGTCCCAGAATAGATGAGAGAAACTCGACACCTTCAAGGACTCAGGTCAATATTCGAGCAAGTGACTGAGAGGCTCACCCTTGGCACGCAAGCGATCTTCCTCGGATGTCAAAAATTCGCCAAGAGCCTTTATGATTTCCAACAACGTTAACTGTCCACTTGATATTCCTGAAGAATGTGTTGAAGAGTTGATACCGCCGCCTTGCAACGATAAACGTACCAGCAACGCTCTCATCGACCTCGGAGTCCTTTTCCGATGCCATCCAGGAACGAACCAAACGCTCCGCTGTAGCCATTTCTGACGAACTGCGGTTCCAGCAGATACCAGAGGTCAGCCTAAAGCAGCAGGCAGTTGAGGAAGATTAGATCCAAATATTTATGATAGATACACTCCGATGGTGCGAAAGCGGGAGTTCAATAACTCGACATTGAAACATCGAATCTGGAACTGGAACGAGCTTGAACTTTGACGGCTTGAAGTCACGGCTTATGACCAACAAATGCTTCGCAGCGCACTCTCATGTACACATTCCCGACAATGTCCACGACAAGCTCACCTCAAGGCTCACTTCTCTTCCACGGGGTTGACATGGAACGACAAGCCCCCTCCGAAACACAAGGATAAAATTAACTATAATCCAGACATCACTTTCTCCACCATTGTCGACTCTAAATACCTCAAATACCCGATACTCTCATCGCGTGACCTCGAATCTCACCGTAAACCGCCAACCAAAGTGCGGATGCTGGTGCGAGATTTCATCGAGGATTCGTTGTACAACCCGCACTACGGCTATTTCAGCAAGCGTGCCACAATCTTCACTGCACCGGACTGCGGGAGAGTAGAGGGAGGCTTTGATTTCAACAAGTACAGAGACTGCGCTGAGTTTGAAGTTAATGTTGCAAAGAGATACAAAGAATTTGGCGACGGAGAGAAGGACGGTCCTGGGAGGCAACTGTGGCACACCCCCACAGAGCTGTTCAAGGTGGGCACACTCAATTCCCTTGTTATTGGACAGGTTGCTCAACCGTGTTGCAGCCGTGGTACGGGCAGGCGCTAGCTCAATGCCTAGTGTCCGAGTACTTGCTAAAATACTTTCCTTACGAAGACTTCAAGGTTTACGAGCTAGGAGCGGGAAATGGCACACTGGCGCTAAATATCCTGGACTTTTTAAAGATGCAATACCCAGAGGTGTATGACCGGACGCAGTATACAATTATTGAGATTAGCGCGAAGCTAGCGCGGGCGCAGCGACACCGTCTACACCAGCAGGGACATGGTCAGGTGGTGGAAGTTGTGAACCAAAGCGTTTTCCATTGGGAACGCAAGGAACATGCGCCCTGTTATGTCGTAGCAGCGGAGGTAGTGGACAACTTTGCTCATGATGTAGTGCGGTACGATCTGAAGACACTGGAGGCATACCAGGGGGTCGTGGCCGTGGACGAGGTTGGTGAATTCATACCGTTCTACACGAAGATCAGCGATCCGCTCGTCGCGTCTTATCTCGCTTTGCGCCGGAGGTTGTCTCTGCCTGCCCCACTACCACGCTTCTTGCGTTCGCCTGCTTTGCGGAACCTGTATGCGTCATTGCCATTCGCACCGAATCTTTCACCCCCCGATTACATTCCGACGAGGCTGCTGAGCCTCTTGAGGATACTACGTACACACTTTCCTCGTCACCGCCTATTGTTGTCAGACTTTTCGTCACTGCCGGATGCTGTGCCAGGCCTGAACGCCCCCGTGGTGCAAACGCGCGTAGGTGGGACAATGATTCCGTGCGGGAGTATCTTCGTACAGCAAGGCTGGTTCGACATCATGTTCCCGACAGACTTCGTCACTCTACGCGAGATGTACGAGTTCCTGTTGTCGCAGGCGGGACCTGACACACACCAACAAGACGAGCTGTCGTATGCACGAGTGTCCCCCTTGGCATCGAGCACGTCTCCGCTTTCGCTGGGGGCCAATTTCTTCTCGTCCCGTGCTCGCCGCTTACCACTGGATGGCGTGACATCTGCGAGCGGGCTCCCTGTTGGTGAGCGGAAGAGCAGTGTATTCAGCCATGCGGAGTTTTTGGAGACATATGCAGATCTTGCGAAGACGAGGTTAGCGAATGGGGAGAATCTGATGGTTGGGTTTTATGAAAATGTGAAGGTGTTATTTTGATGAATTTGGCTTGAGCATTGGAGCCGTCCCGATTGCACATTCAGAGAAGGATTAAAAAATTGGGTATTTATTCGTTGTGAAGTCCACTCACCCCACAGACTATCCTATAATCTGCAGCTAATTACGCCAGTATGCCTGATCGATAGAAAATTTGCCATCAACGAGTAATCTCCTTCCATTCAGATCTGGGTTGACAGTGTCGCAGGTTATACAGACGCTGGTCCTAGCTCCCTTCGCAATATGTCTTTTGCATAAGCCAAGCAAGTGCGATTGGCAGAGGGCTTTTATATGAACTTCTGAGACAGCCTGTCCAGACCGTACTTACTTTCACGCGTGACCTGGTGCGGCTCTGGGCAGACAATAGGCTACTGCGCGAGTGCGTTGACACAGCTATAGACGTGGCTCCAGGCATGACACAAGTGGAAGACACGCTGGAGGCCACCATTGGTCAGATTTGCAGTTCCATTTATCCCGAAAAGGATATATTCCTATTAGAGCGACGAGAAGATGATTGGTGTCTACTTTGAAGTGACATGAATTCCATTGTCCAAACCAGTCGTCACCCAATTCTAGTCTCTCACGATTAGAGAAAGACTGCTTTGTTCAAGACATATCCCGGAATAAGGAAGTTCAATAAAGATGAGTCCTACTTACTCTTTATGATTGAGCTTTACGGGTACAGATTATCACCAGATTCAGTGGAGGGACTCGACGTGGACTTGGCCCTGGAGATATTGATAACATACCACGAATAAACACCACCCAACCGTTCGCCACTTCGTGCACAAGCGATCATCTTATTTACCAAAGCTCAATCATCCGCTTGTCAAACCCGGGTTTGAGACTGATTACGGTCCGAGCGAGGTGGAAAGCTTCTGGGTTCGGCCTATGCATTTATGATCAAGACGGTGCTGTATAATAGCTTGCTCACGGTTCATCACTGTTTTCGAGACCAGGTTTAGTTAAAGAACGTCCAAGAGAACGAATAAGTTCAAATTCACGGGTGAGACCAGTCTATGGTACAAAATGTATCGGCGTAGTAATAACATGTGAACTTGAGAACCGACGACGGAGTCCTTCGGGTTCGAAGGCCAGACGTCGCATAATATTCATCAAAACATGACTCTACTCAAACTCTACTCGTCTTTAAAGTTCAGTGAGATTGAGTTTACGCAGTGTCGTTCATCAGCTGGAGATGTTGTGAGATCCAGATCAAAACTTCGCAAGATAAGAATGAGCGCACTTGGCGTGTCGAATCCTTCTCCCTTAAACACATGTCCAAGGTGGCCCCCACATGCGGTACAGGTAATCTCTGTTCTCGTCATAAACATTGACCGATCCTCATGTCGACTGACGGCACCGGGGATTGCTAGGAAGAACCATCAGAGAGATGATCTATTTCCTATGATTTAATGATAGTGTACCATCAAAGAAAGCAGGCCATCCACAGCCACTGCTGAACTTCGTGCTGCTCTTGTAAAGTGGTGTTGCACATCCGGCACAGCAATACACGCCTGCTGCATCATGGTGGTTATATTCGCCTGTGTTGGGTCCCTCCGTTCCCTTCTGACGGAGGATTCTGAACTATTGACAGCGTGAAGAGTCTACTCAAACCTAGTAATGTGGCTGATCGAACAACCCACCTGCTCTGGAGACAGGATGGCACGCCATTCAGTCTCAGACTTTGAGTTGTCTCCCATAACGAAAGAGGATTGGTGCAATTGAGATTTGAAGATTAGAGGCGACGTTCTTGAGCTGGTGAAAGGAAGAGACTTGTAATAAGGGGTTCGGGTTACAGTTGCAATAATGTTTGTTATATATGAGATCATATCACTGTGTACACCGAGTCGCAGACCAGGGCGTTGCCCAATGACAATAATCTTGCTTGCAGGTCGAGTTCACCGTGAGTCCGTTAAGCACGGGTGTTATCGGTATGTAGTATGTACTAAGTTAAAGTAGCGTCCCAGCCCTGCGACATGTCACGTTATTTTCACATGTAGGCTGATTCGCCAATATCGTCGGCACTGCCAGTGTATAAACAAGACGGGCCACAGTATGACATCACCATTGTTTTCTCTATTTCGCTCTTCAATATCAAGTTGCAGGTTGAAGCTGTAGGCTTCAGGAATCGGAAGGTGGGGCTCCTACTTCTGCATGCTATTCTCCGAGTGGTTGCTAGCCTTCTTCCAGAGTTTGCCAACCGATCTCTATCATTGGCGTAAACAGTTGTCATGACTCATGATGATGTTTGAACCTGGTTGCCGTTGGGTCACCGCCAGATAAAAATGTTCCACCCGTGTTGCAGATATGTGTACGAGATTTGCCTGGATTTGCGGATGCGCACGCAAATCTGCTCTGATCCGGCGGCAGCTATCCTAGCTGAGTTGTGAGTACTAGACCTTATTCTACCGGCATTGGATCTCAATCCCCCGCCAACAGTCGCTACCGCATCTACTTATTCACAAGCATTACTATCTAGACCTCCCAATGATCATAGTGTATATTTCACTGGTAATCCACGTTATATATTTTAGCCTACTTACATACCTCAAGTGAAAGGTGTATATTCGTATATACTGCGCACTTGCATGCTAATTTAGTATCTAATACTTGTATGCCGAGTGGACTGCAAAATTGGCCTGTGTGACTGTAAGTGACTTCCAGTGACATTCTGTGACTGCACGAGATGTAGGGATGCACGAGCTGGTGCCAGGTGGTAACCAATAGTACAGCAGCAAATGCGATAGGGTTGCTTAAGCAATACGAAGTGATTCGGCCAATGATTTGGATACGGAAATAGGAGAGGACCTTGTGTTTGCGAGAAAGACGGAAGTTGGGAAGAAAGTGGATTGCCGGCTGGTGCAGGGAAAGAAGTACAGTCAAGTACTTGCTGAGTTCGAGCTTTCACCGTTCATGGTTGAATTAGCAGCGCGTGTGCCAGCACGACGTTTGGAGTCACAAAGTGCCGAAAATAGATGATATTGAGTTTCCGCAAGTCTCAGGCGCGTGCTTCCGAAGTAAGACCAACTCAGGTTTACAGGGAACCCGTTGACAAACGCGTAAGGTATACAAAACAGTAGATACGCTAGATAAACCGACGAAATAAGGTTCAGCCACAACTGTACAGTAGCGTCGAGCTCGTCATGTGACCACGAACTCCAACAGATGATTATTTGAAAGAGTGTTGCGAGTTTCGGTGTCCTCCACTCTAGGACCTTCCCGCTTGTGTGCCATCCATGGAAGCACGTGAAATGTCCATTCATTCAGGCTGCACCAATGCGACCATTTGTTCAAACTCCGCTGCAGCCGTATTTCGGCAGTGACAATGGAAGTGGCAAAAGCCAATGTCACGGCCTCAAAACCATCTCCTTAATTTCTTGTTGTAAAGCGCCTGTTCAACCTCGTAGGGCATTCTTAGGGGCGCTTTTCATAATTATGCGGAATCGCAAAAAGTTTGATTGCGGTTCGGAAATGTCCGACAAGGACCCCGAAAAGCAATGAGAGAGAGCAACGTACTAAGTAATATAGGCCATAGCATCAGATGCGATTCAGGACTCACTGATACCATGTCTACTCCAGAACCTGAGAACATGACATTCAAACCTGTTTTCTTGATCAATCTCATTGTATACAATCATGTCAAGCCATCTGCAAAGAAGAAGAAATCCGAAGAGAAAGTTAACAAGCTCAAGGAAGCAAATCTCGTCATTGCTCCGACTGCTGAAGGTTACATCAATTTTCTTCAAGCAGTGCTTGCAACACATGGGAAGACTGAGTACAAGGTCACCCTAAAGAAGCCTTACAGCTTCAAATATGTTGACCCAGTAACGAAGCCGTGAGTGTTTTACCTTTTTCACATCACTTCCTGCTGATGGTTTCCCGTGAAGCCAAAAGGATGCAATTGATGTCGATAATGTGGCTGATTTCAATGCAATGGCCGAGAAGATCATTGAAGAACAGCCAGTAAAGGTTCGACTATTTGTCGTTGTCAACAATGAGAACACTTCATGGTCCTGGGTAGGGATTCATTAAAGGGACCTACATCTCGAGAATAAGTAATATTATCACGGTATATCACAGTTTGACTCACGACAAGCTCCAGAGGTGTCCATGTCGAATCCTTCTCCCTTAAACACATGTCCAAGGTGACCCCCACATGCGGTACAGGTAATCTCTATTCTCGTCATAAACATTGACCGATCCTCATGTCGACTGACGGCACCGGGGATTGCTAGGAAGAACCATCAGAGAGATGATCTATTTCCTATGATTTAATGATAGTGTACCATCAAAGAAAGCAGGCCATCCACAGCCACTGCTGAACTTCGTGCTGCTCTTGTAAAGTGGTGTTGCACATCCGGCACAGCAATACACGCCTGCTGCATCATGGTGGTTATACTCGCCTGTGTTGGGCCCCTCCGTCCCCTTCTGACGGAGAATTCTGAACTATTGACAGTTGTGAAGAGTCTACCCAAACCTAGTAATGTGGCTGATCGAACAACCCACCTGCTCTGGAGACAAGATTGCACGCCATTCAGTTTCAGACTTCGAGTTATCTCCCATAACGAAAGAGGATTGGTGTAATTGAGATTTGAAGATTAGAGGCGACGTTCTTGAGCTGGTGAAAGGAAGAGACTTGTAATAAGGGGTTCGGGTTACGGTTGCAATAATATTTGTTATATATGAGATCATATCACTGTGTACACCGAGTCGCAGACCAAGGCGTTTCCCAATGATAATAACCTTGCTTGCAGGTCGAGTTCACCGTGAGTCCGTTAAGCGCGGGTGTTATCGGTATGTAGTATGTACTAAGTTAAGTAGCGTCCCAGCCCTGCGACATGTCACGTTATTTTCACGTGATTCGCCAATATAGAGTGTACCAGTGTAAACAAGACGGGCCACAGTATGACATCACCGTTGTTTTCTCTATTTCGCTCTTCAACGTCAAGTTGCAGGTTGAAGCTGTAGGCTTTAGGAATCGGAAGGTGGGGCTCTTACTTCTGCATGCTATTCTCCGAGTGGTTACTATTTTCCAGAGTTTGCCAACCGATCCGTAAACAGTTGTCATGATGATGTTTGAACCTGGTCGCTGTTGGGTCACCGCCAGATAAAAATGTTTCACCCGTGTTGCAGATATGGATACGAGATTTACCTGGATTTGCAGATAACACAGATCTGCTCTGATCTGGCGGCAACTATCCTAGCTGAGTTGTGAGTACTAGATATCGGAATAATTCGGGCGTTGTTGAAGTCCTTCGCATTTCGCATGTGATATTTTACTACATTCTACGATAAGATGCGATAAGATAAGAATTATTTATGCATATATAGCTGTACCTAACGAGTCCAGAACCTTTGCGCGTTTGCAAAGGGTTCCCTGCCTATAACATTTTGTCGTTCGTTGTTAGCGCAGCCGCGAAATTCCAACACTAGACCTTATTCTACCGTATTGCTTAAGCAACCCCATCGCATTTGCTGCTGTATCTTCCATCCGCATTTCTCATTTTATCTACAATCCCCTTGCCGTTCGGTCAACGTTTCTCTTCCGCAACCTCTGCTTCGTCGGATCAATCTCTTCCGATTTGAATTATTTGATATGTAAGGATTATCAATCGTCTATCGCCGGAATATGCCGATACTCCTAACGCCACCACAATGCTTCACGCCTAGACCATCTGTCAAACACGATACCCCACCCACCCCTTCCTACTCTTTCAATTCCTATCACTCGTTAAACCCGTCTTTTCGTCGCCATTCTTCCATTCGTAGCGCCACCGTCTTCAACCTGTCGATAACGCTTGTCTTTTCTCGTTCTTCTGTCAAGTACGACGCAGCTCCCTTCCGCTACCGCTTTCACTGGTCGTAAATCAAGCCACTTGGCTTTAGCTATACCTGGACGACCTGTCATTCCTCTCAGTATAACTAGCCCATGTACAGTCCTCATTGACAAGCAATAATCATCAGAGCCCCCGTTACGCATTCCATCGAACAAGCAACGCACCAACTATCATTCACATCACACACCGTACAATGCAATCAACTAACTTCATCCTTAATGTAATTCTGACGCTCTTCACCACCATCGCACTCGTTATTCGCCCCCCGAGACTTATCGCCTTTCTTTTCTATTAAGCGGTCTATCTTTCCCCTTCGCACTCGCATCTTCCCAGCTACGCACGCCGTAGCGAACCCTACACATAGCATCTCCGACAACGATATCAGTTTTCATCCTATCAAAATGCTGTTGCCCGCGGGTCTGAAATGTGGGTCCACATATGTCTCCAGGCTTCACTTACAATTCATGTATTTAATTCATACCATTCCTTGAGGTAAATTTCTGAGGATGGCCTCAACATATACTCCCCCATCACCATCTTGCTGAATACGAGATCTGGTGGAGGAATCACTACAACTTCCTCAAAGAAAAGGGCTACAAGCTACGAAGTCGCTACGGTCCCGACTGCGTGCCCTCTTGGACGAACACAAACAAAGTGGACATAGAGTGCAAGGATGGAATTGTGTCGCCAGTGTGTTTTGTATGCTTTTACTGATACCAATGGTGATTCATAACATTGCGTTATTCAGCACTACTTGCTTCTGAATGCAAGATGGCGCTCGCGTGCAACTTAAATGTATAGACATGTCATAACACCCTTTTGAGATAGAGATCGGTCGCTACTTCTGTGGCTTACCTCTCAACCAAGATCCAAGCAACCATTGCGTGCCAATTTACGACGTTCTTCAGGTGCCCACCGACGGCAATCTTGCGATACGGGTCATGCCGTTACTCATACATGTTACGGATCCATATTTTGATACAGTCGGAGAAGTTGTAGATCGTATCCACCAGCTTTTTGAAGTAAGGGCTTCATTTACCGACTCATCAAAACTCATTTTCCCTTTTGTTTACTTTGATGGGGCTGCGCTTCATGCGCATGCATCATGTTGCTCACCGGTACGTTTCCAAATTGCCCTAGTAACTTGATTTGTTTCATAACCTGGAGATAGTGACTGTATGTAGTTGAACATACTGATGGACGGCAGCATGTTCATAGACGAATGGCATCCAAGCAACGAGTATGTCGCACGACTTCAAACGCCCGGCCAGGCATCATACGCGCACGCAGTCTCCGTCACGGTACTCTTACATAGATTTTGATATCTCCCGCAAATATGAGGCGTCCAACACCAATTGGAACTACCCATATTTGCCGGAGACAAAGGAGCCCCAGAGTTCAGGGAAGACTACAGCAAACCTTGGAACCCTTTCCCGCCGGATGTCTGGTACCTCGGGCACACTACCCGAGAAACATCCATCGAAGCAGTGGAACAGTACAATATCACCTTTCACGCTCTTATTTTGACAAAACAGCGCTACTCAAGTGTGGAATTCCTGCGCAGCTGGTATCAGACATGATGCACACAGATCCGGCTCAGCGTCCGAACATGGACGATGTATTTTCTCGATTCCGGATTCTACGTCAGGGTCTTGGTAACAGCGACTTACGTTCCCGGGTGGCCCATCTTAGCGGGGCATCTCTTTTCGATTTCATAGCACACTGGGCCCGTCTCCTTGAGTACATAGTGCGCAGGATTCCCTCAACGCATACCCCCAGTATCATTACAATGCACTGGTTTCCTGAGGATTGACCTCTTATCCATACTGACGATATAATGTAAGACGTAGTGCAGACATTCAAGCCGGACGCAGTTGTCTCCTCCCCGAAGGTATTTCTGACAACATAACAATGCCTGCGGCAGTCTTGCTCATCGCCCAGGTCTTCTCGACCTGGTAAAAGCACTGTCCCACCTAATTCAGAGTATGACCGTCAAGCGTCTCCGCAAAGGTGAGACGGTAGTTGGAAGAACAAAAGGTTCTCGTCGCTGACGAATCAAATTCACAACTGAGACCAGTCTATGGTACGATATTCATAGAAACAAGCTTTACTCCGAGTCGTCTTTGAAGTTCAGCGAGATTGAGTTTACGCAGTGTCGTTCATCAGCTGGAGATATTGTGAGATCTAGATCAAAACTTCGCAATATAAGAATGAACGCACTTGGCGTGCCGAATCCTTCTCCCTTGAACACATGTCCAAGGTGACCACCGCATGTGGCACAGATAATCTCTGTCATCGGCCTAACACTTGACCCTTCTTCTTGCCGGCTGACTGCACCAGGGATTGCTAGGATGAAATATCAGAGAGATGATCTACTTCATACGATATTAATGATAATTTACCATCAAAGAAAGCAGGCCATCCACAGCCACTGTTGAACTTCGTGCTGCTCTTGTAAAGTGACGTTTCACATCCAGCACAGCAATACACGCCTGTGTTGGGCCCCTCCGTCCACTTCTGACGGAGGATTCTGAACTATTGACAGCGTAAAGAGTCAACACAATCTAATGTGGCTGATCGAACGACACATATGCTCTGAAGACAAGATGGCACGCCATTCAGTGTCGGACTTTGAGTTGTCTCCCATGACGACAGAGGATCGGTGTAATCGAGATTTGAAGATTAGAGGCGAAGTCCTTGAGCTGGTGAAAGGAAGCGACTTGTAATAAAAGACCCGGGTCACGGTCGCGATAATGCCTGGTATATATCACTGCTTGCAGGTTGAGTTCACCCGTCTAACGCAGATGCTGTATTATACTAATGCGCGGGTGTTATCGGTATCCCTGAATAAATCGTAGCCGCTGGCTCCCTCCCTGACTCGGACTTGCTAATGAGCAAAATGACCAATGAGTATAGTGAAGATCCCTGTTAGAAGGGACGATTATCTTCCGTCTATGAAGGTCTGGCTAGGGGGGACTATGTAAGTGAAGATAGTCGTTCCTTCTGTATAAGGGGTCCGATCTAGATCAGAACGTACAATCAACCAACTTGAACACTTCCATCGGATTCCAAAAAATGGACGCATCTTCCACGAGTAGATTGCTAGTTTGGGTTGGCAAATTACAGATCATCACCGTAAATTGTACGAGCCGGGGAAGAAGAGGGAAGAAGTTGACGCACGAGAATAGCCCATAGCATGACATCACCTCCGGCTCTTCCCATTATTTTCTCTATTTCCCCCTTCAACAAGTTACAAGTTGAAACCTCGAAGTTTATGCTTCAGGAATCGGAAGGTGGCGCTCTTACTTCCGTATGCCATTCCAGTCGGAATCCCCAAGACATGTGTTGCTATCTTCCAGAGTTATGGTCTTCCAGCCGATCCCCATCGTTGGCGTAAATCATGATGAACCTGGTCGCCGCCTGCTAGTATCAAGGTTTTTCCGCCCTTCTCACATCAGCAAGTGTCGCCGATCATCGTATAGGATTTTCAGATGCCCGTGACGTGGATCCGCTCTGATCCGGTGGCAGCCATCTTAGCGAGGTTGTGAGTACTGCACTGTATTGTTCAGGCAACCCCATCGCATCTACGGCCGTATCTTCCATCCGCAAATCTCAATTTTTCAAGTCTACAATCCCCTTACCTTTCGGCTAACATTTCTTTCGCAACCTTCGCTTCGTCGGATCAATCTCTTCCAATGGATTATCATGATCTTGATACATCTCTGACATCAATGTGAGCTTCGATGAACGCCAACTCGACGGGTGAACACCGGCGGTCTTGGCGTATTTTGCCTGGAGCTTGACTGTACCCAGTGCCAGAACCATTTTGGCTCGCCAACTTAGGGTGACTGTGTCCGTCCTGCTGCTGGACTCTGGACTCTGGGCCCTGGCAGTTGTGAGCGTGGATCGGCCGGAGGACACAGAATGGGAGAATAGCGGGTTGCTATAAAATGACTGTAAATACTAGTAAAGTAATTAGTATCGTATTGAATGAATGTTAAAGGAATGTAGCTTACCCCTCAGTCTCGTGAATCGAAGACTGAGGTGTACTGAAGTACGAAAAACTTAGTCCTAAAGGAATGATTATGTAAGCTTGCTCGACGTTATCATAGTATTACGTCCTTATCAACGACTGCTTTCAACAGGCAGCACCTTCAGGCGTACGGTCGACTGTAGCAGTGCCATCGAATGCTGTTGCCCACCTATCGTCACGTTGAAGTCATTTTAAATTTAGACATGCGACTCCAGAGTCCAGGTGATCCGGCAGATGCGCCGTCAGTCTGTCCTAGCCATGCATCAGCTAAACCTTACTACTACTGAGTACTATGTAGTTGCCGCGTAGTGCCGCGTAGTGCCGAAAAGTGCCTTGAGGTTTAGCTGATGTGCCTTCAAGTTTATAGACGAACAAAGAAAGTGAGCCGCTGACTTACGGTTGACTACAATAAGGCCGCTAATGCTGACAACAACACAAGGAACCGTTTTTAATATGTATTTCAAATTATTCCATAATCAGTACTCAGTAGTTTGACCTGCTCTAGTAAAGCAGGATGCGTTTGAAAGAAAACATGACGCAGGTCCGGCAAAATCTAGCGAACTCACGTATGTATTATGTATATATGTCGCTGGTATGTGGTAATACGCACCTATAACTTTTTTTTATACTTCTGACCAGAAACAATAAGTAGGAGAACTCAATGGCAGAGTTACATATGCTGCCCTCATCCATAAAGTGAAAACTGCCACGGTCTCCAAACACGTTAACAAGGAAAAGAAGGTTGCGGATGCAGAGAAGCCGAAAGTCAATGTCAATAATGCAGAGGCGAAGAAGACACCACCCGACCAAACCCCGTCATCAAGCAAGGTTGATCACCCACCACTAGACTCAGCCATCATGACCGCTGCCTCAGAGCCCGACCCCAAAACCCTGGAAAAGAAAATATCACCAACTCCCACTACTCATCCTCCCGCAAACTCGGAGGTGATCCCAC